>JAREIL010000032.1:0-66269 GCA_030142105.1 Fusarium sp. FL617 | reverse complement strand
CCTCAAGCTAGGTGAATGCAGCCAGCCAGCAGCTGGTAAAGCTAAGACTTGTTTATATACTATATATTAAACTATTCATAGAATAATCTAATACGTTTAATTTATTGCTATAGTTTTATTGCAACATAGGAATGCTGCTTCTATGCTTCTGTGCTATCCTTCTGGCAGCAAAGCACAGAAGAGGTTAACACTTAGCATAAAATATATCACAGCTTTAGCTTTTAGCTTGCAGCTTTAGCTTTTAGCTTGCAGCTTGGCTAATTACTGCTGTGAGTCTTATAATTTCTCCGCCACCCTAGGCGGCGGCAGAAATAGAACAAGCTATAAAGCTAGGTATTAAATATTATGATTTAGAAGCAAAAATAGCCGATAAAAAAATTTTTTTATTGATTTAATAGACTACTTATTATCTATATAGTATATAGTATAATTATATACTGTATCTCATCTTAGGGTCGAACTAAGATCTAAATATTAGAAGTATTCTGCTCTGCCATTGAGCTAATGAGACTTTAATAATATCTCGCAATATCTCGCAATCTATCCTACGAGATTTAGTTTATATATACTAAGTGTGTAGCCTAATGCTTCTGATCTGTAGCAATATGAAGAGGGGGGCGGCAGCCTTCGGAGAAGGCTGCCGTCCCCCCCCCGCCTCGCTACACACTATTCAAGCTACGGATTCGCGGTTTACGCACGAATAGTCGCCTTTAATTCCTAGCTAAAACTAGCAGGGAAGGGAGGGGTGAAGTGAAGCTCGCCTTAATAGCGAGCTTGCACTTCGTATAATAACTTCTAGCTTACTGGCTGGAAGCTTCGCCAGCAGTAGTCGCTAGATCCGCACATACATAGACGAGCTTTAGCGAGTGCGCATGCTAGAAGAAAACTTCTCCTGCCCGGCGGGGACGTAAACGAAGTTTACGTCCCTGCAGGGATGGCTTCTCGCGCAGCCGTCTATCCATGATGAGCTTGCGCCTCCAACAATGGGGCTGGCTTCGCAGGAACAAGTATTATAAATAGTCAAAAAAAAATTTTTAATATCTAATTAATGAGTAGGCGGCGAAATTATGCCGGCGAACTTTGTTCGCGAAGCTCCTCTACGTTTTTATTTTTCCGACGCCTTAGGCGGTGACAGAAATAAGTTTTAATTTAACTTTGTAAAGGTAGACTTACAAAAGCGTGAGGTTTAGGTGGGCTTGATAATCCTCATTCTAAACTAGTGTAACTTCTATTTAAATTAGCTTGTAATACGTCAGTGTAGAATCCTGGAGTTAATCAAGGATTTCTAGAGGCCACTTTTCCTTCTACTAATTGTGAATATACAATATATAAGAATAATCAAGCAGCTATTACACTTACTATAGAACCTATACTACTGATTAAATTTCAACCTGCAAAAGCATCAGGATAATCACTAATTCTTCTAGGCATTCCTTGTAAACCTAAGAAATGTTGAGGGAAGAATGTAAGATTAACTCCGATGAATAAAAGTCAGAATTGAACTTTAGCTAAATTTAAGTTATAATTTAGACCTAATATCTTAGGTATTCAGAAGTATCATCCGGCAAACATTGCGAATACCGCACCCATACTTAATACGTAGTGGAAATGCATAAATTTTATAAAGCTTGCACCTCCTATTTAAAAAATTTATTAGAGCGGACGCCCTCATATACTAAATATTATCATAGTCAGTCCGTTAAATAATCTTTTTGTAACATAAAAAATTATAGTCATCTAAATGCTGATCCGCATGCGCTTTGTACATTTTAGATTCATCTAGAAAACATTGATGTAATGCAACCTTACCTTCCCTAAGCATTATAGGTGCAATATTAGCTAAATTACTAGCGATATTTTGTGCATTATTATATTCCCTTAGACTATGCTGACTAAAATCACGAAAACATATCATATGTTTATAAGCTATCTTCTTAGTATTAAAATCCATCATAAAAAGTATTGAATCTGATATTTGTGGACTTAATATAACATTTACTTCTTCAATAACATATATAAAACAAGGATATAAATGAGGTCTTAAATATTCAAACAATTTATAATTTAGATAAATTAAACTTAAGTTATATAGTATAAATAACACTATATAAAGCACAAAATTCGAATTATAGAAAGATAAAACAAAAAGATTTCCAGGATATCTTACACAAAGAAATATTATAGGGAATATAATTATATGTTTTAAGAAATAAAAAAATATTAAATAAATTTTATAAATAGGAAGAGCTTGAGCCTCACATTTTGATGAAATATCTCAAAATGTATAAAAAAAAATACAGAAATTTAGCTTAAATAATAATTTTATTTAGTTGCGCAACTGGTTGCGTGGGTGCTTATTCCTAGCTTGTGCATTCCTAATTAGGAATAGCAATAGAAATTAGCAAATTTTGCTAAATAAAAACTATATATGTGGACTCTATCTTTACCTGTAATTAATTTATTATTTATTTTCAGATTGGCTAAGCCCCAAATGTTTGGTAACAAAAGGTACTTTATATCATAAAGGGTTATTATATTTAATTCAATTAATCATGAAATCTGAGTATATTTTATGTTCTATACTACCTTTAGGTGATGTTTGATATCCCCTAATTTCTATGAAAGGTTTAATTTTACTTACTCTGTAAAATTTAATATCAGAATATAATCGATTATGCATAAAGTAATCATATATAAATAACATATTATTAACATTTTGAAATTTAAAGGTTATAGATGAGAATTCTTTTTTAGCCACGGAGTGCTTGGCCGATCTTTTACGTTTAAGAATAGTCGGTTTAGAATTTAATATAGTATTCTCAAAATTTAACTTGGAAGAATATTCATTATATTCAAATTCCAAATTACATTCTATTCTATTTCCAGCATAATTAAATACTATAGAACCGTCACTATCTATTAAACCTGCATAATAAGGATCATATAATTTTATATTATAATCAGCTTCAATATAATCTATATTGTATAAAGCACAAGCTTCTTTAAAACTTGGTACTTTAAGTCTGATTAATCCATTAATATGTTCTAAAATATATTTCATATCTTCTTTTGTAGATACTATATATATTGAATAAGGTTTATTTTTATCTGCTCTAATTCTACCTATATGTAAATAATTTTGTATACGTGTTAAAATTCTAATATCTCTATTATGTAATTTTATTCTTATTTGTTTAAGAACTCTTTGTTTATAAGTAGAATTTGTTCTAATATCAAAATTTCCATCCCCATCTATTATACCGGCAAATCAATTTCAAAATGTATAATCTTCAGTATCAGGTAACTGACGTGTAGCCTCTGAGAATCCTTTGCAGTTTTCTGCTGATTGTGTATTAATAAGTTTATAACCTATTGCTATATTGTTATTTTGACTATTTAAAAGAAAAATATTCTTACTAACATCTAATTTATAAAGATAAGCCGTATAAATAAATAGTAAACAATATGCAAATAATACAGTTTCCAGCATATAGTCAGTTGCAAAATAGTACTTAAAAGAAGATATACTATTCAGGCCCATTTGAGCAACTACGTAATAAGTATCGTGGAAAGCTATATCAAGTGATGCATTAGCTAATACAACTCCACTCAATCCTCCTATTGTAAACATAAATACAAAACCTAAAGAGAATAACATAGAAGGTGTCATTTTAATAGATCCTCCATAGCAAGTAGCTAATCATGAGAATATTTTTATTCCTGTAGGTACAGCGATTATTAATGTAGCAGCTGTAAAGTAAGCTCTAGTATCCACATCTAATCCTACAGTATACATATGATGAGATCATACTATAAATCCTAGTATTCCTATAGACATCATAGCATATACCATACCTATATAACCAAATATCGGTTTATTAGAATTAGTTGATATAGTTGTACTAATTATTCCGAAAGCGGGCACAATTAATATATAAACTTCAGGATGTCCGAAGAATCAGAATAAGTGTTGGAATAATATAGGATCACCACCACCGGCTACTTCAAAGAATGATGTATTAAAATTTCTATCTGTTAATACCATAGTTATACCTCCAGCTAATACAGGTAATGATAATAAAAGTAATACTGCTGTTATAACTACTGCTCATCCAAATAATGCTAATTTATGTAATCTTATTCCCGGTGTTCTCATATTAACAATAGTTGTTATAAAGTTTATTGATCCTAATAAACTACTTACCCCTGTTAAATGTAAAGTAAAAATAGCAAGATCTACACTTGGTCCACTATGACTTTGTAATCCTGATAGAGGAGGGTAAAGAGTTCAACCTGTACCTACTCCACCTTCAATAACAGCAGAGAACACTAATAATAATAAACTAGGAGGTAATAATCAGAAACTAATGTTATTTAATCTAGGGAAAGCCATATCGGGTCCACCTACCATTAAAGGCATTAAGAAATTACCAAATCCTCCTATTAATGCAGGCATAACCATAAAGAATATCATTAATATAGCGTGAGCTGTAATTACACTATTATATAATTGGTTATTAGAAATATATTGAACACCTGGTCCACTAAGCTCCAATCTGATTAAGACTGAAAAAGCTGTACCTAATAGTCCAGAGAAAAGAGCAAAGATTAAATATAGTGTACCTATATCTTTAGCATTAGTAGAATTAAATCATCTTTCAATACCCATAGACATTTGAGATCTCAATGCTAAACTAGGCTGGTGGGAACAACTCTCCTTATCTAAAGACAAAATTAGGAAATAATTATAGTACTTTTTGTGAACAAAATTTTCACTTAAAAATTATTAACTAATATTTTTAATTAATAATTACGAGCTATACGAAGCAGCATAACTTTATGCTAAATGTATAGCCTCTACTTCTGTGCAGCCTTCGGAGAAGTCGCGAGAACAAAGCTATGAAATAGGTGGCTAACTTCGAGCTTCTATTTCATAGCCGCCTCTTCTAGCTTGCGCACTTGCTAGAGCTAAAAAGAATATGCGCCACTATAAATTAAGGTTATGTAATAACTGTTCTACAATCATATTATATTTTAATTATAATGTATGAAGGCTGCTGCTTACCTTAATAAGAGCAGCCTACTTCAAAAAAAAAAATATAAAAGAATAATCATCACGTGGCAGAGGGAACTTCTCCTCCGCAGGCGACTTCGTAGCGCTTCATACCATGAAGGCTACGAAGTCGCGAGGGATTCTGGCTAACCAGCCCTCGGATGCATATTCGCGGCGGCGACTTAGTTCGGCTATGCCGCCAGCCGAATTATTCGGTTATGGTTACTAGTGGTGCATAGACGGGGTCTATGCACCACCTTCTAGCTTTTAGCCTTAGCTTACGCTAAAGCTAAAAGCAGCAACCATAAAAGTACTATTCTAATATAATTTAAATACAAATATTTATTAGCGGAGCGAACTCCTCAAGCTCGCGCATTCAATTAGCCTCCTTTCCAATTCCTATTCCTTCAGCTAGCGAAGCATGTAGGCTTAGCGGGAATATGGCCAGTTTGTATTATAAATACATAGCAAGCTAGGTGCAAAGCAGCCTAGCATTTGGATACTTAATAATAACAACCATAAGGGGATTGCTATTTAGTGAAATTATTATAGTATAGCTAAGCTGTAGTGCTCCGTCGACTACGTCGACGGAATAGGCGTGCAATAAATAAATTCATCTATATTAATAGTAACTTATTTGTATCTATAAATATTAGTTTATCTATCATTAATAAGCGACTAAAACTCACTACACAGCATGTAATTATTAGCTGTTAGCTTGTGTAATCTTAATACTTCTAGAGGGTAGAATAATATTATAAAGCAGGCTAAAAAAAAATTCATTTTTTTTTTCGCTACCGATTTATCGGATAGCCGCCCTCGCCCTTCGTTATGGTGGATTTAAATTTCACAAAATAAAAAGCAAGATTAAGGAGGAATTGAACCTCACGCAAATGATCTGCAATCACCGTGTAAAACCGTTTACAGTCTTAATCTTTTAAAAGCAATGCTACATCTAATTCGAAGAGCACTACTTTGTAGCCTCCGAAGGTGGGCTAGTTTTACATAGAACTAAGTCTATATATTTTTGGTATTATTTTGTAATTCTAAATCTACAAGAGTATTTTCTAATATACTTACTGCCGGTAATATGAATAAGAAATGAGAAAAATATAAAGCAGTACTTAATTGTCCTATTTCTATAAACGGACTTTCTACATGTTTAGCTCCTAATTGCATTAACATTAAGAAATTTATCAAGAATATATAGAATACTATCTTGCTTAAAGGTCTAAATTGTAAACCTTTAGTTAAACCTAGGTCAGTTTTAGGTAGTATTAAAATAATTAATATAGCAGCTAACATTGCGATAACTCCTAATAATTTATTAGGAATAGATCTTAAAATAGCATAGAAAGGTAATAAATATCATTCAGGTACTATGGCAGGAGGAGTTTGCATAGGGTTAGCCATTATATAATTATCGCTATCACCTAAAACATTAGGCATAAAGAATACAAAGATACCTAAAACAAATATAAAGATAAATATAGTAATTAAATCTTTAAATAAGAAATAAGGAGCCATAGGCATTCTATCATAATAGACTGGAACACCTAAAGGGTTACTTGATCCAGCTGTATCGTGTAAAGCTATCATATGCATTAAAACTAATGCAGCTAATATGAAAGGTAATACAAAATGTAAAGCAAAGAATCTGTTTAAAGTAGCGTTATTCACAGAGAAACCTCCTCAAATGAACTCAACTATATCTTGTCCAATTCATGGAACAGCACTAATTAAATTAGTAATAACTGTAGCACCTCATAATGACATTTGTCCATAAGGTAAAACATAACCCAGGAATCCTGTAACTATCATAACGATAAGGATTATTGTACCTATAACTCATGTCAATGTTCTTGGTGCTCTATATGATGCGTAGTATATACCTCTTCCTATGTGTAAGTACACTAAAAAGAAGAAAGCTGATGCTGTGTTACTATGTAAGTAACGTACTAATCATCCATTGTTTACATCACTCATAATATGCTCTACTGAATTAAATGCTTCTAATACTGAAGGGTTATAGTGCATAGCTAAAGTAACCCCAGTTACAATTTGTATAACTAAACAAACTAATAATAAAGATCCGAAATTTCATAAGTAACTTATATTACTAGGTTGTGAAGCATCGATTAAATAACCATTAGCTAATTTTAATAAAGGGTGATTTTTTAATATTCTCATAATAATTGTAAATTATTTTTATATTGTATATAAATATACTTTTATAACGAACTTCTAGCTTGCTTATTCGAACAATCAGCGCTTGGGATTAGCAAACTAAAGATTATATCTTTAACTGAAGCAATCCGCAAGCTAAAGCCTACAAATTATATAATATATTTATTTATTTCTTTTAAAAGTAACTTCTGCTCTGATTACATAGTAAGACTAATAGAGTGTTTTACTGTAAACAGTAACAAGAAGTATACATTAAACTGTATAATTTACAGAACTATTCATAGCATTTAGCTTCTTACTTATTGCTCTAATTACTGCTCTGAGGGTGTTTGTTTACTCCCTAGGATGCATATTCTCCTCTTAAGCAACGCACGGTTATTCGTGCGTGCTGATTCTTCGAATAGGCAGGAGCAGAAATAGAAACTATTCATAAAGCATGGCGGAACTTCTCCTAAGCAGGCTCGCACATAACAAGCTATAGAAGCAAAACAAGCTAAAGCAGTATAATTTTTTCTCATTTCTAGTCGAACTGAAATTATGCTATATTTAAAGCTAATGAGATTTAGGGTTACTAACCCTTTAATATGCAACGAATGCATGCTTGCAATACGTAGTACCTCCGAAGGAGAGCAAGCATATAACACTACTTTATCTTTATTAGTAAATTAAAGTTTCTTTATTTCGGTCTCTTAAATTGTCTTAGCTTGTGGATGTGCTTCGTTAGAAGAATATCCGCGAGTATAAAATTTATCCATCATAAGAATAAGCAAGCTTGCTATTGTAATAGAATTTACCACGTCATCAACTACCTGTACGAATGTAAAAATCGATAAGTAGAAGCAAATTCCTATTAAAATATAAAGAGCGTAATTAGTAACGACTCCATTACTTAAACTAGAAATTATTTTACTAGATTTAGTTAAAATAACACCAAATCCATAAGGACCTATGGATTCAATACTACCTTTATCTAAAACTTTTGTAGTTTGACCTCCTATTTCTAAAACTGAATTAACAATATATTTATTATAAAAGAATTCAACTAAGAAACGTTGATTGAAGAAACCATAAATATAATATCCTAAATTAGATAATTTAAAGTTAGATATTATATTTGGCATAAATTCAGAATATATTATTGCTAGTGCAGAGAAAGATACAGTAAGGATAAAAGGAATTAATTTAAATATAGTAGGTACACCAAATTCAGTGTCGATCATTATTTCATGAACAGGGTGAATAAATATACTATTGTCTACAAAGAACCCTGAACCTAAACCTATGAAAATATCTCTAGTGATATATCCAAAATATATAGAGAATATAGCTAATACCACTAAAGGTAAACTGATAAATATATCACTTTCATGAGCATTTCTATAATAATTAACAGGCCCGTTAGGATTAGTTAAGAAAGTTAAGTATATAACTTTAACTGAATATAACGTAGTAAATATAGCACCAATTACTGCTATAACGTATACATCTATACTACTAAAATGATATTGACCATACGCAGATTCTAATATAAAATCTTTACTATAAAATCCTGTCATAAAAGGGAAGGCGACTAAACTAAGACTAGCTATTAATATTACAGAATAAGTTAAAGGTAGGAATGATATTAACCCTCCGTATTTTCTTAAATCCTGATTATCCACTACAGCGTGTATAACTGCCCCTGCACCTAAGAATAATAATCCTTTATAGAAAGCATGATTTATTAAGTGAAATATTGCTACATTATAAGAAGATAAACCTATAGCTATAACCATCATACCTAATTGCCAGTAATTTAATAATCAATATAGAGCTTATAGCTGCTGCGCCTCCATATTGATCCGTTTTTTTTGTTTTATTATTATTCCTTCAGCTAGTTACCCCTGATTCGCGAAAAACTCCGTTTTTACACACGAATAGCCGATATACAGCTAGCTAGTAAGATAATAACTTATTAAATATATGATTGTACTAGTAGATAAGAAAAATGACCCCCTTAGTAGAGTTGTATATTGTGCAAGCTATGTAATCCAGCCAAATATAAAGTTTATACTACGTAAGTTCTAGTAAAATATAAACTACACTCAATACTAACAGTGATAAAACGATTTCTTGTGTACACAATCTCACGTACAAATAATTCACTATCCTTAGTTTCGATGATTAAATCTTGAGTTCTGATCAAACGACGTCAAACATTACGTCGTGGTCTCATAGTTACTATATCTATATATCCTCCTTCTGGATGATTTTGAAGATATAATTCCGGAGTTTCATATAGTGTATCCACTACCGGGTCAGGATCCACGATAGCAAAGTATGGACGTCCCAATCAAGAATTGGTTACTATTCTAACATAAGTACCTTTATATTCATTATGATACAATCTCATTAAATTAATACCTAAGGGGTCATTTAAATCAATAATAGCTGATCTAAGTTGACCATTATCCTCATCTAAACACACAGGTACGATAAACATTCTAGATTGAGTACGAGATCTTCAGATATTACTTAAAAAGAAATATATTAAATATGCTACTAAAAATCAGTATAAATCTAAAGATATTAATCCACTATTTAAAAGTTTTTCGAGATACTCCAAAAGCTCCTCATATGACCCCCCTTTAACATCTAGTAGGCCAGTTACATATATTAAGATTAATATACTAGCACAATATAATACAACTACACAAAAAAAGACAACTAAATTAACATCTAGCTGGTCAGTTGCATATATTAAGATTAATATACTAGCACAATATACTACAACTACACAAAAAAAGACAACTAAATTAACATATAGCTGGTCAGTTGCATATATTAAGATTAATCTACTAGTACAATATACTACACAAAAAAAAACAATTAAATTAACTAACAATATCAGCAACTATTTCTCTTTTTTTATTCATAAGTGGACCATTTCTTCATTAATCTTTGTATTTTTCTCATCTATCTTTAAATTTAACTCAATCATTTAATTTTTGAGGGTGACTATTTTTATCTTCTGAATAGTTATAAAATTCTTTTATTAAATTAACTCTTTTCATTTTTAGTGTTTTTAAAGGATGCTTATTAAAATAATTATCTATTAAATTATATAATTCCTCTTTTTTGAAAATAATATATTTAAAGGCTTCTATTTTAGGGCTTAAAATATCTATTTTTCCCGAGTATATATCTATCAACGGTTCTAATAAATATCTATTTTTTTGTGTTATACTTATATATACTTGTCCAGATGCTTCATTATAATAAACAGATCCATCACTATCTATAATTCCACTTAATCATCCATTATCAAAATTTAAAGATTTAGAGTATTTTAGTTCTATATCAAATTTCACACATAGTTTATTCATTTGTAATAATCTTGTAGGATTTCTTAATAATCCATTTACATCTGATATTAATGAAATTAAACCTTTTTTATTTGTTAATTTATATCTTAGTGCGCAAGCATTTGAAATAGATTTTATGCTTCCACCATACTTTTTTTTATTTCAGTTAATACTTTTTATCCTCCATAGTTATTTCAAAACTAGTATATCCTTTTTTAGTTTTTTTAAATTGCCCATTTCCATCTATTAATCCAGCTAATCATTGATTAAAAGATAAATCTTTATTCTTATTTATAAAGGGTGGCGCCGTAGGCGCCTCCTCTACTTTGTTATTGTCGTAAACGAAGTTTTCGTCGCCACCTGCGGGATTAAAAAAAACTATATTGTGTATAGTTTCTGATTTCGAAAGAGTAGCAAGCGCACTAAGATATATTGATTTTAATATATACTTATTTATGATAAATGAGTTTTTTATTAAGGCACAAGCTCTAATTAAGAGCTTTAACTGTAGTCTTAATTTAACAAAGATTAATATCAAACGTATGGCCTCTGAGATTCCTACTAACTTGCTTATAATTATAATCTTTCACCTTGTCACTATTAGTGCTGCAGGGCTAACTTCGTTCACGCGTATCCAAGGGATTAGGAACTTCGTTCGTCACCCTTCTTCATTTGAACGAAATTGCCACCTATTGCGGCTACTATTCCGGCGACTACGTATGAACGTAGTTAGGAAAAGGAATACGAACAATATGCAGCACAAATAAGGGACTCAATAAATGAAAGGCGAATTAAAAAGATTATAATTAATATGACGGCTACGATTTAATTCGTAGCAGTCATGAGCTTTGGTTATCTGCGAATTTCCCGGCCCGACTTCGTTCAGGCTAACGGGATTTACGCATATAGTTTGATGCCTGAATGTAATAGAGTGAATATTACTACATTCTTGAGCCTGATTTAATAATTGACTCATGGTTGAATATGCTATAATTTTTTTATATCTTGTTGAAATAATCCTATAAGAGAACTAAATACAGTTGTAACTGCACCTAATCATAAACATATTAATAATACAGCTGTACTATATTCAATTAAAGGAGATGAACGTATTAATAAATACACCCCTGCGGTAACCATTGTTGCAGCATGTATTAAAGCTGACACAGGAGTAGGTCCTTCCATAGCCATAGGTAATCATATATGTAAACCTACTTGAGAACTTTTAGCCATAGCACCTATCAATAAACATATACCTACAATTGTAGTAATATTTTCATTAATATAAGGAGCTAATGAGAATACTGTACTATAATCTAGATTACCTAAAGTTCATAATAAGATAAACATACCTATCATTAAGAATGCATCTCCAACTCTATTAGTTAAGAAAGCTGAAAGAGAACTTTGATTAGCCGCTATTCTAGTGAATCAAAAACTAACTAATAGATATGAACAAACACCTACACCTTCTCATCCTACGAACATAACTAAATAATTATTACCAGTTACTAGTATTATCATCATAAAAGTGAATAAACTTAAATAACTAAAGAATCTTTGATTGTGTGGATCATGACTCATATATCCTATTGAATAAAAATGAACTAAAGAACTGATTATTAATACAGGTATTAACATTGATACTGTTAAACTATCAAATTGGAAGTTTCATACCATATTAAATGATTCATTATCTAATCATTTAAATAAATTTATTGAAACTGGATTATTATTAAATCCTACTTCAAAAAAGCTAGTGATAGCTAATATTGTAGTTGTCATTATACTTAAACAACCTAAAATACGGCTACCTGTAACACCGACTTTTCTACCAAAAAAACCGGATACTATAGATCCTAATAAAGGTAATATAATTATACTTAAATACATTATTTATATTCTATTGCAATACTTCCTCTTAGTCTATAAAAAGCTACTAAAATAGCTAAACCGATAGCAGATTCTGCACCAGCAACTACTATAATGTATATAGCATATGTCTGTCCTATTATATCATCGATATTAACAGAACTTACCAATATTAAGAATGTTATAGATAATAGCATTATTTCTATAGAAATAAGCATTAATATTATATTTTTTCTATTAAATACAAATCCTAAGATTCCTATTAAAAAAAGTACTAAAGTTAAATTCATATTTTATCTAAAACTACTAATTGTTCGGTGGTGGCAAGCTTTATTACATAGCTAGCCTTAAATATGAACTTTAGCTAGCACTGCTACACTGGTAAGCTGCGCTAGCTAAAGCTAGAAATAGAGAGCGGCGACGTTTGTTCTCGTCGCTACCGTACGAGCGAAACATTGCACTAGTATATATCCTTTTAGTATATACAGGCTGCAAAGCAGCACCGGAGACAGTATTGCTTACAAGCACTACCTATGCAGTAGGAACTTCGTTCCCAATATAGCACAGCTAGCCATATTCCTATTTCTGCTTCGCAGAGAAGCATACATATTTAACTAGCTATGCATTAGCCAACCCATAATTATAAGTATAACTATCGATAAACCCAATTACCAATAACTATACTAGGGATATTGCAGACTTGAACCACAATCCAGATGTCCGTAGCATCGCGTTTTACCTTTAAACTAATATCCCTTTTATTAAAAATAAGATACTAATACAAAATTTATTAGTTTAACTTTATCCTGCCCTATCTAAGCGTTATTAAACTGAATAAAGTCAATGCACAAATTTATCTATATTTACAGATTCTATAACTATAGGCATTGAACTGTGAAGAATTCCACATATTTCTGAACATTGTCCATAGAATACTCCTTCTCTATTTATGAAAACGGATACTTGGTTTAATCTACCAGGGTAAGCATCACATTTTATACCTAAAGATGGGCAAGCAAAAGAATGAATAACATCACCAGATGTTATTACAAATCTTATATGTGTTAATTCAGGAACTATTACTCTGTTATCAACTTCTAACATTCTTAATCCTCCATCTTCTAAATCAGAATCTGGTACTATATAAGAATCAAATTCTATAAATTCTTCATTTGAATCTATGAAATCTGGATATTGGTAACTTCAATATCATTGATGACCTTCAGCTAAAATAGTCATAGAAGGGTCATTAACTTCATCCATTAAATATAATAATTTGAAAGAAGGGAAGGCTATTAATATTAATATAACTGCAGGAGTTATAGTTCATATTAATTCAATTAATGTACCGTGATTTAAGTATTTATGTGATATTTGTGTTTTAGTTGATGCAAAATTTTTTATTATAGAAAATAATATTCATCCTACAGCAAATAAAATTAAAACTAAATAGTACATAATATTATCATGAAGTTCCACTAATCCTTCCATTTGTGGAGTAGCACTGTCTTGGAAATATATACCTCAAGGCATAGGTGCATCAAAATTAATAAATGTATTAAATAAGTGTTTCATATATAAATTTTTAATATATAATTTCTAATTATATGTATATACAAAGAGGAGGCAGGCTTCGCAGCCACTTATTTCGGCGTAGCCTAAACGAAGTTAGCGCATCCAACTGCTAGCTGGCTGTTTATATAACCGCCAGAAGTAACTGTAGTATAAATATAATAGAATTGCCGCCTGTTGTATAACTAGTAAGCGAGATATAACAAAGTAGAGCGGCTCTTCGAGGCTAACTTCGTTCTAAACAAAGTAGAGCTTCTAGCCGCGACTTCGTAGCACCTGAACGAAGAGCTTGCGCCGTCGCCAGTTGCTTATTCGTGCGACATCTCTGCGTAATCCTCAGCATATCTAAAGGATTAGGAACTTCGTTCCTAATAAAAAAATTATTATACAACGTATAATAATAATAGTGCCATCATTAAAGCAAATAAGGCAGTTGCTTCTGAGAAAGCAAACCCTAATATAGAATATGAGAATAATTGATTTTTTAAAGATGGATTTCTAGCCACACCTATAATTAAACACCCAAACACTACACCTATTCCTACTCCAGCTCCAGCTAGACCTATAGTTGCTAATCCAGCTCCAATAAGTTTTGATGATTCTAACATTTTTTTAATTATACTTATGTTAATTTAAATTAAATTTGGCTTTTTACAGTGTAAAAACAGATTTTCGCCATGGTTTCTTGCGTCGGGAATGAAGTTCTTACACGCACTACGAAACAATGTACGTACCGCTATAAAGCTAAAGTAAGCGTACACGATGGATATAAGGTTAGAAAGTTAAAATTTCACAAAATAAAATAAATGCAAGGCTATTAAAGTTGGAGACTAGGTTCTGTAGTATATTTTTAAGATATAGCTTGCGCACTACGTAATTTCCCCTGTCGAGGAGGAGAAATTCCGCGCATCCTGCCCAAGGATAAAACTTCACTTTACGGCAGGCAGGAGCAAACTTTTTTTATATTAATACTTAAATACAGAGCGAGGGGTGGCTTATTCGTGCGTGCGGCTAACTTCTAGCTTGCGCACAAAACGAAGTTAGCCAGCAGAAGTCGAAATCTACGCCTATTCGAGGCGGGAACTTCGTTCTGGTGGCGAACTTCGTTCGCCACCAGCTAGCTTGAAGTTCCCTCATCAGCTGCACTAATTTCTCCTGCCATCCATGCAGGCGGCTATGAAATAGAAGCTCTACTTTACGCAGCCTGATTCTTCGAATAAGGGATGGCAGAAAACTATTTTCAGCTCTAGATATTAATAAAAATTCTACTTATGTTCAGTAAACATATTAATAAATTTTTTTGATTTATAAAAATAATTATTGGATTGTCTACTATCTATTTTCAAGGCATTTTTACCTAATTCAAATACAAATCCTGCAGTAATTATACCTATGAAGATTAGCACTACTATTAATCCATAAATACCATTTTCATAAACACTTATACCGTATGGATATATCACTAATATTTCTAAATCTAATAAAAGATAAACTAATGCAAATATGAAGAATTTCACACCGAATTGAGTTCTATTTTGACCAAGGAAACTATGAAAACCACATTCAAATATACTATATTTTTCTTGGTATGGGTTATGAGGAGCAAGTATGAAATTAAGAAGTAAAAAAACTATTGTTAAAATTGTAACAAAAACAAAAAGAAAAGTTACACTACTCATTTAATTGTTAAATAAAATTTGTACCAATATGGTACCCATGCTTAGCCATTCTTTGTTCATAAATAAAAATAATAGAATAACAAGTGTAATTATAGAAATTACAAAAGAAATAGGACTTGATATAGCTATATTTTTATAATTAAAGTTTAATTTATTAATTATTTTTTTATTATTATCTAAAACATTACCTTTTAATTCTAGATTTTCTAATAATGGATTTATTTTATATTCAGGTAAACTAAAGAACATTTCTTTTATTATACCTAAATAATAAACTCCTCCTATAACACTAGTTAATATTGCGATTAAAGATAAGAAGATAAGACCTTTATCTAAGGCTGCACTTAACACCATCTGTTTTCCAAAGAATCCTATTAAAGGAGGAACTCCTACAAATGAAAAGATAGTAATAGCTAAACTTATAGCTAAGAAAGGATTTATATAAAAATAACCTTTCAATTGAGTTACTAATTGGATAGGTGAATTATTTTTGTCCATTAATTCTTCGTGTTCTTTGTTTTCGCTTATATAACAATATAAAGAGAATCCTATAGCTATTAATATAACAAATGCATTTAAATTACTTATAGAATATTGTGTTAAATAGAATATAAATGCTTGAGTAGATTCAACACTAGATATACCTAATGCTAGAAGTATAAACCCTACGTGAGATATAGTACTATAAGCAAATAATCTTTTAATTCTAAATTGAGTTAAACCTACCACAGTTCCTATTATTAATGAGAATAATGAACTTATTAGTAAAATAAATGTTCAACTCATTTCTGAAAAACTGCTGTTAGTATAATACACTAATTGTAATAATAATATAAATATAGAAATTTTGGCTATTATAGCTACGAATGTAGTTACTATTGTAGGTATAGCGTCATATACGTCAGGTGATCAAAAATGAAATGGTGCTGCACTTACTTTAAATAAGAATCCTATTGTAAAAATTACTAGAGAAAGATTAATATAATAAGGTGTATATCATAAATTTGTAGAAACATCACTTATACTAGTTATGATATATAAACCATCTAAGTTAGTAGTACCTGAATTAGCATATAATAAACTAGTACCTAATAAGATAAAACATGAGCTTAATCCCCCTAGTAAAAAGTATATTAAACCTCCTGTAGTAGATAGTTCTGAATTTCTATATATAGTACTTAATATATAAAGACCATAACTTTGTAATTCTATAGCAAGGAAAATAGATACTAAATCATTAGTTGACATTAATAATACTGCACCTGTAATTACAAATAATATAATTAAAGGATATTCAATAATTTTAAAATGTTCTCCCATTTTATTTATTATTTTGGTATTATAATAAATAAATTTATATAACAATAAATCTTTTAAAGAAGAATATTCTGATACTCATACTTTTCTAGGATAAAAACTAGTTAATTGTAATATTAATATACTAACTAAAAAAATAAAAATATGGAATATTTGTGTGATATTTGTCATAAGTAATAAACCACCGTGTAAACCTACACCTTTAGTTATAACAGATAAAGAAGACATATCATGTAAAATACAATAAATTAATATTAATATCGCTATTCTATTAAATAGTATTGATAAATCTCGTCTTATATTGACGGCGTTTGAAAGTAAAACTAGTACTATTGATAATATGATCATGTGTAATTTTATAAAAATATAGTCCTACGACTATTATGCTATGGCCATCATTAGGCAAGCCTTAGGAGAAAATCGAATTCTCATTACTAACGTATGAAATTAGAGTTTTAACCGTTTAAACTACTTAGGCTTAATAAGCATATTACTACGAGGAGGTAGCGAGGACGGAACTTCGTTCGCGCAAGCTAGAAGTTAGCCCTGGCTGCGCTAGAAGTTCGCCGCCTATTTCGGCGTAGCCGCCCTGAACGAGGTTAGGTCTAGCTTGCTGGAGCTTCATAGAGCGGGGCAATTACGCAGAGAAATATACTGACGAAAAGCCGGCTCGAGGAATATGCATCCTAGCTTTTAGCTGGCGAACGAATAGGGGCAAAGCTCTCGTTCTAGCGCAAAACGGAGTTTTTAGCTAGCCCTCCGCGTATGAAATAGTAGAATCCATCCATAGCTTGCTAATTCCGAACTTCGTTCGGAATGGAATCCCTAAAGGGATATAGAATAGAGCAGGGTAAACACTCGGGCTCGAACCGAGAACAAGTTACACCACAAATAACCACTCTACCTATTGAGTTATGTCTACCTTAATAAATCGAGCTTTAGATTGCTTTAGTTTTAGCTTGTGGTTATAGCTAAAACTCTTAATAAATGTGCGGGGGCGAACTTCGTTCGCCACAGCTTGCTAATTCGTATAGGGGCTGTATACACAACAGGAGCAACCAATATGCCAGCTAAAACTCGCTATTATTAAGCGACTACTTTAATAGAAGCTACTTACCTTGCTTTATGAATGCGCTAGCTAGCAAGCTAAAGCCAGCTAGTATTAAAATAGAATTATCCTGCGGTGATTCGAACACCGACTGTAAATACCAAAAATTTATGATCTACCCATTAATCAACAGGATATTGATAGTTTTATTTAGTCGCGCAGCCCTACCTACTTCTCCTGGCTGGCTAACTTCTCCCGCCTGCCGAAGGATGGATGGCTGCCACATCCTGATTCTTCGAATAGGCAGGCAGGAGGACGCTGTAAATATTAACTTACTAATTATTAGTATACAGGCAAGAGGACTTGAACCTCTATGGTAATAATACCCGTCGCACCTAAAACGACTTCGTCTTCCATTCCGACATGCCTGCTTTTAATAGTACTACTTTAGCCAGCGCTGCATGGCTGTCCTATCTATAGAAGCATGCAGGCATATTATTCGAGTTAGCATGAGCGGCAGCCATCCATCCTGATTCTTCGAATAGGCAGGGAGGAGCCGCCTTCATATCTAAGCAGCACCCGCTATAGTATATAAATCTAAAGCCAGCTAAAGCAAGCTAAAGCTTAAAATATAGGACTTGCAGGATTCGAACCTACATTTTAATGATTAAAAGTCATATGCATTCACCATTATACTAAAGTCCCTTATAGCACAACATACATACCCTACCGGTACCTTGTACTGCAAACTAGCGATAAATCTCTTATAAGTAGTATAAAAATAAGCAGAGAGGCGAGCTTGCTATAACGAAAACTTCGTTTTACCCCTCTAACAATAAATTTATTTATACTTGGGCTTTAGCTTGCGGGTATTTAATAGTAAACGAAGAGGAGCTTCGTCCTGGCTGCGCTAGAAGAGGAGCTTCTATTTCTCCGAAGGGGAGCTTCGCCCTCTTCGAATAAGCCCTCTTCGAAATTAGTGCTGCTGACTCGCTAACTTTGTTCAGCGAAGCTCCAACTCCATTTTTACGCACGAATAGGCGTAAATTTCCGGCTGCGTGCGTGCGAAACCGCCGCCTGCATTCGTAGCCTGCCTAAAGTAGAGCTTCTATTTCATAGCCGGACAGCAAGCTAAAGCTATACCTTTATTTAATTATTTTATATGCACACGGTAAGACTTGAACTTACAACAAAAATAGCTTCAATATTTCACTCTACCGATTGAGTTACATGTGCTTATATGGAGACACTCGGATTCGAACCGAGCCTTCTAACATGCAAGGTCAGCATTCTACCAAATAAATTATGTCCCCTTAGGTAGATAGCTCATATAATTTATATAGCTATCTACCAGTATGAATAGAGGAACTTCGTTCGCGAAGCTCTAGTTCCCCCCCTTAAAACGAACTACTTCGTTCTAGCTTGCGCCTTCCGAAGAATCCATAGGTGGGGCAACTTCGTTCTCCCTACTTTATATTCTTCTTGCGTACTGCAACGACCTGTTAGCATTTCAATGGTATATTGCAATAATATGCCCTTGCCCCTGGTCTTCTTGCACTACTCTAATACGACGATGAATTATTTCCCCGTCGGGAGATCCTACCTGATCAGTATTGGTTTCCAAACCTGGTGAAGGATAATTAATATTACTGAGATGAACTAAAGATATCACGTAACTTCCACTTTGAGTAGTAATAATCCGATATATACCTCCTTCATCCCCCGGGGCGTCTATATCACCCGGGGCGTCTATATCCCCAGAAGCATTTTGATTTAAATATGGCTCTAGCCCGAAGAGTCCACTGTCCCCTATATCGGGGAGCGGACTATATTCGCCATCCGCCGGCAGCTCCTGAACAAAGTTAGGAATACTAGCTTGGTTAGGAAGAAGCAAGGCAGGATTTATAGTTTCTACTGCTGCTTGACCGCCTTCGGTTGCATTCATCATAACTTCACGAACCAAATCTGCATCTATTTCCATCGGCTCTTCACCAGCCGCCATAGAAACTTCGGCTCCACTACGATAATCTGCACTATCTCCACTCAGATAAGAAGTATTAATAATAGGAAGAGCTTGCCCCTCAGTATCCACGCTAAGTGGTGAAGGAACCCCGCGAGCTTGTGCCATCTCTTCATCTCTACCCTGTAGGTTTAAAGCTTCCAGCTCATAACGTCTTACCATGTCTCCATGGTAACCATAACCCATAAATTCAGAATCATAACCACAAGGATCAAAAGGTAAAAATGAATCGGGATATTGCGATCCTTCTCTTATTAGATGTGACATATCTGGTGCGATGGCTTGGTCGCCTAACCCCTCAACACTATTCGTATCTTCTATATCATGCTCCATATTACTAGCTTGCGTAGCCCCTTCAGACACTGGAGGAAGAGGATCTATAGTTTCTATTGAAGCCGGTGGCGCCTGGGTAGGAATCAGAAGCAAGGCAGGATCTATAGTTCCTATTGCTGCTTGACTGCCTTCGGCTGCATTCATCATAACTTCGCGAACCAAATCTGCATCTATTTCCATCGGCTCCGGGATAGGTTCTAAAGTCTCACCAGGTTGCTCCTGACTATTACTTATTATACCTTCATCTCTACCCTGTAGGTTTAAAGCTTCCAGTTCACCATTTCCTCCCAAGTCTCCACCGTCAACATCAGCAGCTATAAATTCAGAATCATAACCACAAGGATCAAAAGGTAAAAATGGATCGGGATATTGCGATTCTTCTCTTATCATATGTGACATATCTGGTGCGATGGCTTGGTCGCCTAAACCCTCGACACTATTCATATCATCTTCTACGAGCGAAGCGCCACCATACGGGTTATGTAGAGGCGAACTATCTTGTCTACCTTCAACATCCGCTATAGTCGTAGTTATATATTCACTTGTATACCTACTAGCAAAATATTCACTTGTATACCTACTAGCATAATATTCACTTGTATACCTACTAGCAATATTTTCACTTGTATACCTACTAGCAATATCTCCCCGTAGTTCTTGATTCAGACGATTTTCTACCGATACTCCTTGAATTATATTAATATTATCTGTAGATACACGTATAGACTCTATACCCACAGGTATATAAACAGTAACATAAGCATTTTCAAAATTATTAGGTGGCAATTCTATACCCCTGGGGAAAATATATCTATCAGTATTTTCAGATACTAAGACATAATAATATCCATCTCTCACCCCCAAAAAAATAGGTGGTGGTCCATCAAATCTGTGCCTAGTCACTAAAAGAGTATTAATATCTATAGGCAATACTGCTCCCCCAGGATAAAGAGGAGGATTAGCCCTAGTTTGCGGAGAATTATAGCGGTCGCTAGGAGGGCTACCATCCAGAGAACTATCATCCTGGGAACTATGGTCTGAACTTATGTAAATAACCTCTTGCGCAGGAGAAGATGTACTATGCGTAGGCGAAGCCTCCTCCACCTTAAAATTATCATTGGAATATTCCATAATAACCTCTTGTTTTGGAGAAGCGGAGGCTGTATTATGCGAACCACTATTGTTATCGTTATCACTACGTTTTTCGGTCTTCTGTATATAAGCCGTATCGTTTGGGTTGCTCTCATCTAAAGGTATAGATGGTCCATCCGATCATGAATAGCTTGATGCGTCATCTAAATCCAACTCCCTAGGCTGGGATTCTATCAACGGTATATTAGTCTCCGGCTCCTGAACGAAGTTAGGAATACTAGCTTGGCTAGGAAGAAGTAGGATAGGATTTATAGTTTCTACTGCTGCTTGACCGCCTTCGGCTGCATTCATCATAACTTCACGAACCAAATCTGCATCTATTTCCATTGGCTCTTCACCTGGCGTAGGCGAAGCCTCCTCCTGACTAGCTTGCGCAGGATTAGAGTGGTCGTGGCCAGCCGAATAACTATCATCCGGAGAACTATGATCTGAAGGCGCTGCTTCATCAGGTAAAATATCGTTACCCTCCGGTCACCCCTCATTAAAATTATCATTTGAATCTAAAGCCGACTCCCTAGGGTGGATTTCTATCGATGGCATAATAGTCTCCGGCTCCATAGCTTGAATATTATCGGCGCCGTCACCGCCCTCATCTCCGCTATAACCATAGATATCCTCATCCTCTAACCATGGAGATTTTGAGGATTGACTGTCTTCGGCTATATTACCTCCACCTATCAATCTAAGAACAGGCATATCTTGCGTAGTATCCGTTAAAGTCATAGTCATAGTATTACTACCACCACCTTTATATTTAAAAGCTCTACTTTTAGACTTATTTGGTCTTCTAGAGTCAGCTTGAGTCTTAGCTTTAGAAGGTTTAGATTTATCTTGAGCCTTAGCTTTAGAAGATTTAGATTTATCTAGAGCCTTAGCTTTAGAAGATTTAGATTTATCTAGAGTATTAGCTTTAGAAGATTTAGATTTATCTAGAGTATTAGCTTTAGATTCAGGCAGAGTATTAACCTTAGAAACTGCAGTAGGAGGCTTCGCGGCTTCGCCGCCCTGCTCTATAACTATTGGTTCAGGTTCATAATTAAAAGTAGCTCTTGGCCCTTTCAATAATATTTTTTTATATTTATGTGGCTTAATATCCAAGGATTTTCCAGGTTCAGCCCGGTATTTAAGATAACTCCTGCTTTTACTTTCTAACCTACGGTTAAAGTCTAGGGTAAATTTAACTCCCCTAGATTCTTTATTTTTAAAGTCTACAGCTTTTTTAGAAAAACCGACACTTTTCTGTTTAACTACACTAAAATTGTCCTTATGCGATTCATAAGCTAAATAGCCATCTGAAGTTGTATAGATAAAATCCATAAATTTACGAATAGATAACTCATCTTCATTGTCAAACAAATTATAATCATGTTTAGGGATAGTAAGATAATGGCACTCCTCTTCTTTAAAAATAGCAGGTAATTTTACACTATTATTTTGAAGGTCTATAATGCTATAAACTTCGCAATCAGGTATATTATTATTGTGGCGAAACATACTTTGCTCAGGATAAGCGGCGGTTCCAAGATACCCTTTATCAAATACTCCTCATATATCGCTAGTGGGTCTAATTTCAAAAAATTCAAATGTAAGTCTGTTAATAGAAACACCATAAATATTCTTTAGATTTAAATTAGTATATTCACTCTTAGTTAATTTACTAGCTATTTTATTTATTAACTCGATTCTAGAATCAACTAATGGTAATTTAAAGCTAGAATCCAAATCACCTATCAATTGTTGTTTTTCTTTATAACCCTCAATGACTCCATTTTTATATATACTAAAATAAGTCATATGGCTTTTATCTCTCGTTAACAATAAACTATCTATAGGATAATCACGACGAGTTTTAAAATGATAGCCAATATTATCAACATATTCATTATTACTTTTAAATCTATTATGTTTGCCTTCCACTATTTCTAATAAATCTTTAACATTCCTACGATTTTTAGATAAATCACTCTTAATAGAAGATATTGTTTCAGACTTAGCTTTACTCAATAAATCCTTAAATTTAAGTGTGTGTTTATCTGTACGATCCAGGTCCAATACAAGGAAATTATAAGGGTTATCTTTTTTACCTTTAGTAATGTAAAATTCCACTAATTTTTTATAATGTTTATCTGCCATATATTCATTGTAAGCTAGACGAAGTATAGGTTTACTTTTCTTTTGTATTAGCATATTATTAGCATCAAGTATATCTAAAGCTCCGTCTTGTACTTTGACTGTTTCTTTAATTATTTCAGCAGGTTTTATACTACAATCAAACTGTCTAACTCTAAGCATATCTTGACTTTTTACTTTATAATAACTATTAACAGTTTTTAATTCCGGTTCAGTAAAATTCACTGAAGGCCTTCATACTTTAAATAAACTTTTATTATTTATAGATTCCGCTTGAGTAAAAATTACTAAACCATTATTTCTATTATTATCTCAGGGTATAACTATATTATATTTAGACTCTAATAAATTAACAGTATCTATAATTTTAGTATGACTATTTGGATCTTGATCAGGTAAATAATAAGAAGGTATAAATACACAACCTGGTGAGTCTTCTCTAATTATATTAACTATTAAAAATCTCCCTTTTAAAACAAGAGAAACCGCCCCATAAAATTTTGGATTAGTAAAATAATTTATCGGTCTCACTGTAAATTTATCTTGCGATCTTTGGACACCTTCATTATATTTAAGTTTTCAAGTCATATTAATAATAGGAGATTTATCTAACCTAGGTCTATAATCCCTTATTAGATTTTCCCGTAAAGAATTATCTACTCCATATAATTTCTCCATTTTTCTATTCTCCATGAAATTGACTGTTGACCCTTTCTTTATTACACCTGGAGTTTTAAAAATTACACGTTTCCAGTCGTAATATTTAGTTTTACCTGTTTTAAAATAATAGTCCATAAACCCTTCATTACATCCTTCCTGCAAAAAAGGAGTTATAGCTGCAAATGCAGTTATATAGGCGGTGGTTGGTTCAAAGCCAGCCTTAAGTGCTAAGGGTTCAGACTTATTTATTACTGTACGACCCCCTATTGTACTGGGTTTACTAGTTTTATTATATATACGCAAAGCGTATAATATACAAATTATTAATAACATTATAGATAGAACAATAAGCTCTATTGTTATAATTTCTATAATTATTGTACGAAAATAGTTTCTAACTAAATAGTATATAGATATACAATAGGTTAATCTATACAGATTTACTTTACTAACTACATAATCATTATACAAATAATAATCTTCATCCTCTATTTTCTTTTTATTTAGATATTTCATAATAAAATTTAGCAAATAAAAAAATATAGGAAAAGGAAGACTAACTATTAATATTATTGATATAAAACTATTAATATCTAAATTTAATAACGTAATAAGGTAAATCACACAATGTCTAAAAGTAGAAACCATTATAAAAGAAAATATTAATATGATAAATAAATGTTTTATAATTTTGTTTATATTATTAATAATATGTTTTATTAAGGCTAGAACAGCCAGAACGAAGTTACCTTCACCTCCTTGTCCATAAAATAACTTAAAGTGTTTTTTATAAAAATCTAAAACTAAAGCTTTAATTAATATTACACTTAATAAACTTAGAATTATAAAAATATAGTTTTTTATTATAAAAAGTAACGGAATCAATATTAATAATATTAAAACTATAAATATATAAATCTTAAATCCAAATAATGATCTATGACTTGATGATAAGAAGATATAACACATATCACTACTTTTATCAAATAGTTTATATTCTAATAAGCCCAAATTTAGTAAAAGATCCTTTAACACCTCTATATAAAAATAAAAATCTATTTGGATAGGTGCAACTGTATGGAGAAAAACTATACTTAAAAATTGATATAATCTCACGTCAATGATTAATCACCTAAGATAATTTTTCCATACAACAAAACCCACGCCTCCATATCATAAAAGGATATAGGGGTGCAAGTTATATTTTAATTCTATTAAGGCACGGCGAAGCTCCCCTCTATATAGCATTTTTTTAAATTGTTTATATTAACCTAATATTTAGGATAGCAATAAAATTATATCTCGCCCGCCTTCGGCTGCTTGCAGCATAGTTTTAGCTGACCTGCGCAAGCTAGAAGTGTCTCGTGTTATCTTTCAGCAGGAGCAAACTATGCTTGATTATAGCTATGTAAGAATATTTTATCAAATGATCTGCATCTGCAGCCTATCGCCCTAAAAAAGACTCTGATTTACTTTTTGCTCTTACATACTATTATATACTATCCTTTAATTTCTATTGGATCTAAGCTATTAGATACATAATACTTCGGTGCACCATATATAAATTGGTATAACTTTACTTGCTTTATAGACGAGGAACTTCGTTCTGGCTTGCCAGCTGTATACATAGATTCGCGTATACATAGCTTCGCATATACATATTACGTACGTAGTAGCAGTAATATGTATGACCGACCCTAAGCAAACAGGCATGCTGTAGCATACATACCTTAAGTTGGTATTATATCTATACCTATACGGTTAGTCAGACTTGAACTGACACAAATCGAGTGGAAATCGACAAGTCTACCATTAACCTATAACCGCTTATAATATATCTGAGGAGTGATTTGAACACCCACGAGTATAACTCAGAAAAGCTTAAGTTTTCACTGTCTACCGATTCCAGCACTCAGATTTAGGGCTAAAGTGACTTGAACACTTATAATTACTGTTATGAGCAGTACACTTTACCTATTAAGTTATAGCCCTACGCGGACAAAGGACTTGCACCTTTAACTTCTGGACATGAGCCAAACGTGTTTCTATTACACCAATCCGCTTTAGACTAGATAGGATTCGAACCTACGATGGTAGCATTGAAAGAGCTATGTCTTACCACTTGACTACTAATCCATAAAAATAATCAGCCCAATGCAAGTATCGCACTTACTTCTATTGATTACAAAACAATTGCATTACTTTTATGCTAATCAGGCTTAGCGTATTTCGCACATCCAGCTACATATGCTTTGCTAGCATGATGCATACATGGATACATTAATTTGAGATATATGTATAAATAGTTATTTATAAAATTAGTACTTTATTCTTAAAAATCTCCAGATTCGTACGGATAAAGCCTATATTATGAGCTAGAAGCCCTTCGTAATAATATTTTACGTATATTTAAGAAATATCTTAAGATAAGCTTCGTGCCTATATGCTTTCAGCACTTATCCTTAACCAACTTAGCTTTCCTGCCGTGCCTATGCTATATATTTATCTTAGTGAAAGAAACATCCCTATGTATAATTTTAGAATTAGCGTAAGCTAAAGCTAAACTATACAGATATATATTAATTTATGAAGAGGCGAAGCCTCCCCTAAATCATCTATATTTTAATATTTGGGCACATAGACAACAGGTAAACCATAGGTTAGTAACTATTATTTAACCCTTTTACAAATTAAATTCTTCTTGTTCCTTTCGTACAAAAGTTAGTTCTTATTATATTCTAATTCCCCCTAGAAGATAGAAACCATACTGTCTCACGACGTATTTAACCCAGCTCATGTAACTTTTTAATCGACGAACAGTCGCACCCTACATAGTTCCTGCATCCATGAGGATAAGTTAAGCCGACATCGAGGTGCCAAACCGCGCACTCATTTTGTACACTCTTGCGCAAATTAGCCTGTTCTATGTGTTATCATAAAAGCGCTTCCTGCTACTCAGGATGCTTCTATACTCCATATTCCTGCATCTTGCTAAAGAGCAAGATGCAGAAATAGGAATTGAATAGATGCATGCTGCGTAATGCTTCGGCGTAGCCGCCCAGCACTTATATTTCCATTTTTTTCAAAACGGTTCAGACTATGTCTTCATTATTATTATATATATATTTTAGTAGTATACTTCTCTGCTCCTGCCGAAGGCGAAGCCTCCTCCGTAAAACGAAGTAGAGCTTGTATTTCATAGCGGGATGTATGCAGAGCTAGCTATATTTATTTTCCGCCTATTCAACCTTTTACTGCAAAGGCTCCAATACGACGTTTTGATTTAGCTATTGAATAAGTTACATTTGATTTAGAATTACCTCTAAATAAAACTGAACTTAAACCTCTAAAAGAAGAATCTACATTTTTTAATCCTCCTTTTCATTTTAATGAATAGATAGATCTATCCGCTCTATAACGTTTAGTTAATCTACCTTTAACTTCTAATCTTATACCTGCCATATTTTTATATCCAATAGAATCATAAATAGTATTATGGATGGAGCTCCGCGCTTCTTTATTAGCATTGCTGCTTCGCTGCACTACGGCTGAGCTAGGCAAGCTATGCATTACTCCGGCGGCTACGCCGCCAGATCCATTATTTATTTTTATATCTGAAGGATATGCACCATCTAACAGTTTGGATAGAGAAGCATTCATATTAGAAATTATTTTTAAATCTTTAAATTTACCTTGAAATAGATCCATTTTTTGATCACCTTTTATTCTAGATCTTTCTTTAATAGTATTAATATTAGGTAAATATGCTCTATTTAAAATACTAAACATAGAATTTATATAATTTATTCTTCTTTTTCTTAATTTTAATGCTAATGCATTAGTAAAAAGATCAGTATGATATGCAACAGATTTTAAATTAATTATATTATATTCTATTTTTTTTCCTATAATTTTATTTAATATATTACTTAATATAGGTAAAAACACCAATCTGTTGAATTTATATTGATTAAGAGAATACAATAAATCATATTTTCTTAAATATTTTAGATATTTTCTCGCATATTTGTTAAGAATAATACCTCAAACTTTTTTTAAATAAAGATCTTTTAATTTTATAAATTTATTTAAATATTGTAGTTTATATTTTATAAATTTGGTTTTTCTTATTATATCATTAATAAATATATATTTATCTTTATATTTACCTAAGATTTTATAAATTTTATCTATATTTTCTTTATATAATAAAAAATAACGTTTTGCTATTAATTTTTTACTTATTTTTTTATTTATTTTTAAATATTTTTTTTTTAATACATTTTTTTCTCTATTTATAGTATATAGCGTAATTATTGCTTTATTATTAGTATGTTTAATTTCGGCATTACTTACATGTATTCTTCTTAATAAATTACGTCTTCTTTTTAGTAATATAAATTTAGATCCTGTATATTTATGATCTTTAAAATATAAATTAAAATAACCTTTTATTATTTTATTTATATTTATATCATTAACAGGTATATTCTTTAATGTATTTTTATTATAAGAATATATAGTATTCTTTCATTCTTTAGAAAATGAAGGTAAATATTTGGTTATTCCTATATCACCTATTTTTTTCTTTAAAAGTATGGTTTTAGGTGCTCCGCTCCGTTTTAAATTATTATTATAAATTTTCGAGCTTGCGCCCTTAGAGTAAGCAGCCAAGCTGCCTCCTGCGTTCTGTGCTTCGTCTCTAACAACTTTATTCATTTTTATAAACATTTATTCTTTCTTTTATTTTTTTTTATATATATATATAATAATAATGTTGGGTGTAAAAAAGGATTATTGTTTAGCTTGCTATTTCATATGAAATTAGCAAGCTGTGCATATAACTCACCTTATAGTCGTTGAACGTCTTTATCTTATAATTTATGCTAAGATAAATTTCGCTTCAAATTTACATAGCGAACTTTATAGGTCCCGCATAAGTAATTTTTGAAATTAACCCAATATATTATTAATTATCCTTACTTCTCTGCATTAGGGCGCTCCTGCCTGCTTGCGGGGTAACTTCTAGCTTGCGCGAACGAAGTTCCGTCCTCGCCTGCATGCTGCTACTTCTAGCCGCACCCTATGCTGTGAAATAAAATATTAAAGGACAAACATCCCTAGCGTAGCTTTTCCAATAATCCAAGATCTTTCCTTGTTGCATCTTGTGATCCTATGCCCTGCTTACGCAACTGTAAGATTTGTTGATAATCAAACAGTAAGGCAAGATTTAGCCGTTGAGCTTTTTAGATAATTAAAACATAACTATTAGATCATAGCTAGATAGCCAGTCTTAATAGTTAAAAAATATTAGTGTAGCTACTATATCCTAAAAGGATATAGCAGAGCTTTCTTAATATTTTTATTATCTCTAATTTCTATATAGTGAAAATCCTACCTTTTTTTAAATATATATACAACGAATGTACATATAAATAATTTTATATGATTAAAAATAGTTAAACTACCTTAAATCGCAAACAAAATAATTATAAATTATTAGACACTCCTGTTTACTCTTTACAGGGTCTGTGCCCCACATAAACTGTCCCCTAGCGATAGTTCCTTACCAAAGGGTACTTATCTTATTTCTGCAAGCGATCCCCCTAACTTGCTGGTGGGACGTAGTCCTCGCCAGAACGAAGTTAGGAATAGCGCAAGCGTGAAATATTTTTGATGATAAGCTGAACTAGGTTGATTTACTACTATGAGCTGGAATGCATACTTCCTTCAGCCTTCAATGAAAACTGACGGCAAGCAGCAGCCAACCCATAATCCTAAACCAATTCATTCATATGAAAAAAAAATAAAGGATTCTCATTGTCATAATGGTCAATTACCTTATAATCTGAAAATTGTTTATCATACTCTATAATTAGTGACAGTAAAGCTGCATAGGGTCTTCTCGTCTAACTAGAGGTAAACTGTATCTGCACAGCTATTCCAATTTCACTGAGTCAATCATAGAGACAGCTGTTGTATCGTTACATCATTCATGCAAGACCGCATTTAACGGCCAAGGCATTTCGCTACCTTAGGACCCTCACGTTAAGGCCGCCTTTAACCGGGGTTTCCGTCAACATCAAATATTAGTATATTTAATTATCTCTGTTAACCAGCCGGCACCGGGCAGACATCACACTCTATACTTAGATTTTTAATCTTTCAGCAAAGTGCTGTGTTTTAATTAAACAGTCGTACAACACTATTTCATGCTTCTTCCTCTTTACCTGATATTAATCAAGAATAATGAGCTCTCCTTATCCCGAAGTTACGGTAGTCAATTTGCCGAGTTCCTTTATGATTGTTAGCTCATTTACGCCTTCGTATTCTCTACTAGCTTACTTGTTTCAGATTCTAGGTACGGTTACTTTTCATTTATAGCTATAGCTACTTCTGTGAAGATAACCATAGCATTAATAAATTTATTACTATTTTTCCAGTACATTTTTCACTTAAAATGTCGTCCTTAGTAAAAAAGATTATCTCATCGTTTAAATCTTTAGATAATATAAACTTAGAGGCCGTTACTTAATTACATCCATAAGCTTTAGGCGGAAAATTTTCTTTTAGTTACTCATGTCACCATTATCACTTGAGTTAAATTATTATAATTTCATTTAAAAAATAAAAATCTTAATTTAGCTCAACGTTCTGCTACCCCATTTAATTATAATTAAATTATATAATAATATGGACAAGGTTTCGGTATATTGTTTAGATCCGATAAATTTTCGATGCTTTTAAAACTTAACAAGCGCTCTGTTACGAGGTCATAAAATTATGGCTGCTTCTAAGCCTATCTCCTTGTCGACTTTAATAAAAACCTTCTTAATTTCACTCAACTAATAATTTAGGAACCTTAACTCTTGTTCTGGGCTGTTTCCCTTTTGACATACAACCTTATCATTCTATGTCTGATGATTTAAGATATATCTTTGCCATTCCGAGTCTACATACTCACTGATAAAATCTTCATGATCCCCCAATTTGTACAAAATAAAACATGAGCATAGCTTGCGAGCTTTCGCCGAGCAAGCTAAGCCTTATGTCTTGTCTGAGATTAAATTCTGTACCTGCTAAGATATTATACTTAAATTGCCTACTGTTATAGGTTTCGCAGAAAACCAGCTATCCTGGTCAGTATTGTCTTTCACTACACCTACCATAATTCTTCGGATATTTATGCTACAATATTCCGTTCGGACTTTTATAATCCTGATTATGGTAAAATCACCAGGCTTCGGGTCTAACTTTAGACACTTACCGTTATTTTAACGCTCGGTTTAACTACGTGTAATCTCGCATCTAATGTTAACTTGGTGACCCATTATGCAAAAGGTACGTTCTAACTTTTTTATTTTTCCGAACTGCTTATAAAATTACTGTTTTTGTTTTGGTTCCCTCACGGTACTTTTCACTATCGCTTATATATTATATTTAGCCTTTGAGGAAGGTTCCCCATTTAATTTAAACAGTTTATCCACCATTTGACTTTCTAGGCTAGTCTATTTTAGCTCACGCTAATCATAGAATCTCTTTTGATTTCTTTTCCTAAAGTTACTAAGATATTTCAATTCACTTCGTTTATTATTAGATTTCTCTTAGAGTTAATATAATTATAGGCTTGTACTACAAGCCTATTTATATAAATAAATCTCTTTAATATATAGCTTAAATTCTACAATAATTTCTTTCCATACTTATATAATTTAGAAATTAAAATTTCTAAATTACATTTATAATTTATATATCCAAATTTATTTTTTTGAGTAGCTTGCTAGACTCCATAACCTGGCGGCAGTTAAGCCTGCCGGAATCAGGAGTCATATTCTGCGAATTAGCAAGCTCGTCTAATTTTATTTTATTTATGTATCTTTTTATCTCTAATACTTCTAAAATTCATCGGATTATTATGATTCGAACATAACTAGTCTTCGTCCCAAACGAAGTGCCTACCCAAGCCGGCCCTAATCCGTAAAAAAAACAAGAGTACTTGGACTTGAACCAAGAATTTGAAGGTTGAAGCTTCCTATTTTGCCAATTAAACTACACTCTTCAGAGAATATCCGATTTGAACGGATGTGGCTAGAATATAGCCTAATAAGACTCAAGCTTACCGCCTTAAACCACTCGGCCAATTCTCTTTAATTCCTCAGCGAATCGAACGCTGATATCATTCTTATCAAAAATGCACTCTACCGTTTAAGTTAAGGAATCCTGAAAAATGAAGGATTTGAACCTTCAACTTATTGTGTGTAAAACAATCGCTCTACCATTGAACTAATTTTTCTTTATTCTAGCGTAAAAACGGAGTTTTAGCTTCGCTTGGCTGCGCTAAAAGAGGGGACGGCTCCTCCCTGCCTATTCGAAGAATCAGGATGGATGGCTCCCGCTCTCGTGCCTTAACCAAGTTAGCGCACCCTTAGCTAATTTTATTATGTTGGAGGGGCTAGTCTTTACCTTTTATAGTAATTATTATTGCACCAACCATAGCTAATAATAATATAAAACTAGCCATGAATATTCACATATTGTGACTTGTATATAATATATGTCCTATCGTTGCAGTATGTCCTGTCTCGGCCATATTATTATCTCAACTATTACTTGAGACAAACATAACATTGGCATTTGTAAGGTCTATATTTTTATTAATATAATTTAAAATATCGCTAAATTTATTTCAAGGTAAATAATACAGTATAGTATTTAATTTACTACTATAATTATTTAATATCGCCATGTAATAAGGTAGTATTTGAAATATAGTAAAATTTGAAAGGATTGTAATAAATAAACCTAAAGATACACTGTTTCTGTTATTACTTTGTAATTCACTTGTTCTTATATTAATTAACATTAAGATAAATAAAAATAAGATAGAAACTGCCCCTATATAAACTATTAAATAAGATAAACCTATAAATGTAAGACCTATTAATATTAAATATACTGATATATTTGCAAATAAACCTATTAGAAATATTACTGATACAATAGGGTTTTTATTTATTATTATTAAAATTCCGCAGAATAAAGCCGTTATACTTATTATATCTAGAGTCCCTATTAAATACCCATTCGAGAAAATCTCAGGTATAGCTAGAAGTTGATAATACATTGTATTTTTTATATTTATATTAACCTAATATTTAGGATAGCAATAAAATTATATCTTGCCCGCCTTCGGCTGCTTGCAGCATAGTTTTAGCTGACCTGCGCAAGCTAGAAGTGGCTCGCTTACTACTTAATATGATACAATGCGGTCAGAAGCAGCATTCATAAGCAAACTAAACCTAAGGAGAGGAACTTCGTTCGCGAAGCTCTCGTTCTAGCGAAGCTAGCCCTACTAAAGCTAACTATAGTAGACTTTTCTTATATATTATGCTGCCTGCCTGCCTGCTTGACTAAAGCAATGCAAGAATATTTTATCAAATGATCTGCATCTGCAGCCTATCGCCCTAAAAAAGACTCTGATTTACTTTTTGCTAGCTTGTAACTGCCCCCCCCTGTAACTTGCTATACTCCTAGCTTGCTTAGCAAGCTAGGAGATAGAAGCACTAGGGAGCAGCAGGCATATTCTTCGAGAAGTAATGCTTCTCCTCCCCGTTCTGGGATATGAAGTAGAGCTTGCTGTGCTAACTTCGTTCAGCGAAGCTCTCCCTTGCCGAACGCCGACTACCTGCAGTAATAGAGCTTTATAATTAATTAAGAACCTCAATAATACATAGATACGTATAAGAAAAGTCAAACTACATCAACGAAATGTCAGTATAATATTCCAGCTTCATAACCAAGATGGTGATGATCTGTTAAATGGTATGAATATATTCTTCATAAGGCCACTGATAAGAATATTGTACCTATAATAACGTGTAATCCGTGGAAACCAGTTCCGAAGAAGAAACATGTTCCAAATACACCGTCACTAATAGTAAAGGAAGAAACACTATATTCTACCCCTTGGAAAAAAGTGAAGATTAAAGCTAATAGAACTGTAAAGATAGAACCATATAAAGCTCCTTTTCTTTCTCCTTTTATTAATGAGTGGTGCGCATAAGTAATAGTAGCTCCACTAGATAATAAAATTACTGTGTTAAGTAATGGTAATTCAAATGGGTTTACAGGTTCTATACCCATAGGTGGTCATTGAGCTCCTAATTCTACAGTAGGTGTTAATGCACTATGAAAGAATGCTCAAAAGATAGCTACAAAAAATAAACCTTCGGATACTATAAATAGTATTACCCCTAGATTTAATCCTTTTTGCACTGCTAATGTATGATTCCCTAAGTATGTACCTTCTGCTATTATATCTCTAAATCAGAAAGACATAGATGCTACTAATGTAATTAATGATAAATAAAACACGATATAGCTATTATTAAACAAGTGCATTGATAATGCTCCATTCACTGTTACAGCGAATAAAGAAATACTTGTATATAATGGTCACGGAGAGGGTGATACTAAATGAAATGGATGATCTTGAAAATTACTTCTTATTAAGTTTGTCATATTTTATATTTATTTTAAATTTTTTTTTTTACAGTTTTGTATACACATTAAAAGCCCCTAAGATGAATCGAACATCTATCATAATATTAACAGTATTATGCTCTACCGTTGAGCTATAGAGGCGTGACGGAACTTCGTTCCTACTTAAGCTGGCTAGTGAAGTCTAGACGCGCTAACTTCGTTAAGGAACGAGAGCGGCAGCCTTCGTAGAAGGCTGCCGCCCCCCTCTTCTAGCGCAGCCAGAACGAAGTTAGCCTGCGGACGAAGTTGCCTTCTTCTAGCTTGCGCACTCGCTAAAGCTCGTTTATGTATGCGAGCTTTCCTGCTACTAAGCAAGCTCGCTTCGCTACTACGGAAAAGAGGTGAATCGAACACCTAAATGTATAAAACATAATACTTAGCAAATATCTTACCCTACCTATGGAAACTTTTCCTGCATAGGCTACTATAAGAAAGCCTATGAAATAACGAGGAGGCGTAGCCACCTATTTCGGCGTAGCCGCTTCGTGCTTAAAACCGGAGTTGGAGTTTCGTTGAACAAAGTTCGCGAATCAGGAACTTCTCCTGCCTGGCTAACTTCGTTCAGGGGAGGAAGTTAAAGATGGCTGCACGCAGAAATAGCAAACTACTATACGAATTAGATCAGAATCGAACCGACATCTACTTCCGTGACAAGGAAGTCCTTTACCTATTTAAGTTACTAATTCTAGGAGACAAGAGATTCGAACTCTTAAAAGCAATAGCTATTGAGTTTACAGCTCAACCCTTCTTACCAATAAAGGAACCCTCCTTTATATAATATATAGATATTATATATTTTTATGGTTAATATTAATTAATCCCGTGCAACTTCCACTACACGAACCGTATTTCGACTTAACACTAATTAGAGCCACGCATACGAAGATTCCCAATAAAAGAATATATATGAGCGAGCTTGCTTATTAGCAGAATCAGCGCCCTACGTATAAAACCTATTTGTTTTTTTTACTTATTACTAAGAAAGCAAACTTATTGCGCATGCCCCTTTCAGCATGTGACGAGTGGTTAGTACCAATCCAAGGTCTATTCACCGTGACATGGTGATTCACGATTACTAGTAATTACTTATTCATATAGTCGAATTTCAGACTACAATCCTTAAAATTTATATCCTATTTTTTGAGATTAGCTTAAATTCACATTTTTGCATCTCTTTGTTTAGGAATATGTGGCACGTCTATAGCCCACAATATCAAGGCCATGATGACTTGTCTTTGTCCCCTTTATCTTTCCAAATTTCCAGGACTGAATGCTTTATCGTAAATAAAAAAAATAAAGCCAGGGATTACGTTAATTTCATGGAAACCACAGTTTCACAACATTAACTGGAAACAGCCGTGCAACTCCTGTAATAAAATTATTCAAATTGTGGTAAGGTTTTTCGTGGATCATCGAATTAAACAACATACTTCACTACTGGTGTCAGAAACGGTCTAGTGATTTCAGTTCCTGCGTTGCCACATTACTCTTGAGGTGAAATGCTTACACTTTCATTTATAGACCAAATAATTTTTAATGTACAGTCTATAACTTTAACTTGCTACAGCCTATAAACATTAACTATTAATCTAACCTATGGCATTCATCATTTACTGCAAAGACTACTTGGGTATCTAATCCTGTTTGTTCTCTGTGCCTTCGTCCTTCAACGTCAGTTTCTACATAGAGGGCTGCCTTCGCCTTTACAGAGTCCCTTTGGTATCACAGAATTTCATCTCTCCTCCTCAAGTACTGCCCTCTTACATAAAACTCTAGTCAAGTACTAACATTTTATAAGCTATATTGACCGTCTGGGTACCCTTTAAACCTAATTAAGATGAATAACACTAGTCTCTTACGTATTACCGCGACTGCTGGCACGCAATTAGTCAAGACACGATATATATACTGTCATTATCAATATATAAACAAAGCTTCATTCAATTCTAATAAAATCTACTAGAATGGGTCGGTACCAGCCCATGTATATGACTTGTCCTTTTTATATAACTTGGACTATTCCTATAAAAGGAAATGTTATATTACTTACCGGGAGAAAATCGGTAAAAAAAAGACTTGCCCATAAACTGGACTCCCATACTATTAGACTTGCCACTTCTCCAAGTTGCCAGTTCAGCCGTTAGGCCATTGACCAAGATTCCTCACTGCTGTACTAACTTGCATTGGGGTTTTTTCAGACCCAATGTGGTCGATCAACCTTTCAGATTCGACTACGAGAGTTTAAGGCTAGTTAAGTCATCACCTTAACTACTACCTATCTCGAAGATATTTATTATCCTCTTAAAGCAGACACTAATGAAACCATGCTACTATAGCTAAGCCTTCTCCTAAACTTAGCTTTAGCGCCGGTCTCGGTCCTTTATTTATTATGAAGGATTTACCTCCGCTTTAAGGCCGGCGAAGAATATCATTATACTCACCTGTACACCACTTTTTAATTTATCAATTAAAACGTACGATTAGCATGTGTCAAGCACTTGGACAGCATTCAATCAGAGCCATCACCAAACTCAACTTTTATTTTTTTGATATAGAACTATTCATATATCACTAATGGATCTAAATCCATTTACTAAGGAAAAAAACTATAAGCTATATATTGTTGATATACACTAAAACATATACTTTTCTATAAAATGCTCCACGCTCGCTATTTTTCATATAAATTATATAAATAATTTGGTATTATTTTCTTCTTAGAGATCACATAAATTTATTTAATTTCCTGGGAGCAAGCAAATAGATTTTGCTTGTTATACTTCTTAACTTGCTATTTCTGCTATACAGTGCGATGGCTAACTTAGTTAAGGGAGCGAAGCTCCTTCGTTCGCCGCCGTCGTATAGCAACGAAGTCGTCAGAAAACGAGCTCCTTAGGATAAATTGTTATTGTTGTTTATAACTTTCCTCAAAAATAAACACTTAGTACTATTTACTAGCTACCACTTAATAAAGTGTGCAGCGCGTATACCGAACTTCGTTCGGTATAAGAAGAGGGGGGGGCGGCAGCCTTCGTAGAAGGCTGCCGCTCTCCTGCCAGCTTGCGGACGTAAACTTTGTTTAGTTCCTGGCTGCGCTAGAAGTTAGCCCAAACCGAAGTAGAGCTTGTATTTCATAGCCGGCAAGCGTCGCCAGCTAAAAGCTAGTAATATTCATATACCTAACTTCGTTCAGGCTAGCAGCGCTAACTCCGTTAAGGAACGAAGAGGGAACTTCGTTCGAGCTTGCTTATTCGCAGAATCAGCGCAAGCTAGAAGTTAGCCAGAATAAGTCGCCACCAGCCCCCTGGAATTTGAATCAGAAGCTCGCAAGCTAGCAACAAATATTAATGTAAATCTAAACCATCTTTTATATATGAAGAAGATAATACTACAAACACTTGTGCTTGAATAAATGCTATTGCTAATTCTAAACCTGAAAAGGCTATAATAAATAATAAAGGTATTAATCCTAAAATGAAGAATATAAAACCAGAATTCATTATATTATAAACAAAACCACTTAATATGCTTAATAACATATGACCCGCAGTTATATTAGCAGCTAATCTTAACCCTAATGATACATTTCTAGCTAAATATGAAATAAATTCAATAGTAACTAATAAAGGTAAAAGAGCTAAAGGACAACCAGCAGGTACTAATAAAGAAAAGAATTTTAGACCGTGTTTTTGGAATCCTAATATAGTTGCACCTAATACTATTGTGAAACTAAGAGCAAATGTTAATGCAAAATGGCTTGTAGAAGCAAAGCTATAAGGTACCATACCTATTAAATTATTTATTAATATAAATATAAATAAAGTATATATAAATGGGAAATAAATTTGACCATTTTTAGGGTTTATTTGATTTGTAACTATATTATGTATAGTTACGTATAAAGATTCTTGAGCTATTGATCAGTTATTACTAACTAATTTATTATAGTTAGTTGAAACTATACTTAAAACTAATATAATTAAAGCTCCTATTGTTAAGTATAATCCTATGTTAGTTAAAGATAAATGTAAGTTACCACCTAAAACTTCTAAATTTAATATGTCTCTTATTTCAAATTGATCTAAAGGACTTCTTATTTCTTTAGCTTGCGCTAAGAATAAATTTTGTTTTTCTATAGAAAACATCTAGTAGTATTATTACTACTATAATATATAAATCTTTAAAAAGCTAAATATTTGCAAAATAGTGGTGCGGAAACTTCTAGCTTGCGCACAGCAGAAAACTTCATATCCCGCCGTTTAAGACGGCGTGATCAGAAGCATTACTAGCGATAGAAGCTCATATTTATTTTACTCTATGGAGGGGGTTCTATTTCTAGAAGCTCGCCCTTATTTTTTATAGTATTTTTATAAAGATATAGAAGCTAGCAGAAATAAGCATTAATATATATTATATTTTATTAATAAACATACGTGATAAGAATAAACGTACTATTCTTGGTAAGATATATTTAGATAATACGTATAAAATAAATACTATTATAGCAAAAGCAAATACTATTTCATTCATGTAATAAAAAGGTACTAATTGTGGCATATTTATTTTTTGTAATTGTTATTATAATACGTGCACACAGCGTCACTCGTAGGTAAGTAAAAAGTATATAAACACTGGCTTCGTGTTCCTGCCTATTCGAAGAATCAGGATGGCGGGCTATGAAGCTCTACTGCGGAAATTATCTCGCTATGAAATCTCCGACGCCGCAGAGATCGGCTATGCCGAACTAAGTTAGCCTAGCCCTAGAATGCAGCCAGTAGCTGGTAAAGCTAAGACTTGTTTATATACTATATATTAAACTATTCATAGAATAATCTAATACGTTTAAAATTAGAGAAGGATATACACCTAATATAACTGTAAATAATACTAATATAAATAATAAAATAAATTCTCTTTTATTTACATCGTATATACTTTCTTCTAAGAATCTAGTGAAAGAACCTCCGAAAGATATTCTATTAAACATATATATAGTGTAGGCTGCAGAAAATACTACAGAAGAACAAGCGAAAACACCTAATACAGGTAATCTTTCTATTATACTATAAAGTGACATAAATTCACCTACGAAATTTAAAGTTAATGGAGCACCACAATTACCTAAAGCTAATATAAAGAATAATATAGCAAATATAGGCATTAATTGAGTAATTCCTCTATAAAAATATATAAGTCTAGTACCTGTTCGATCGTATAATATTCCACCTGCACATATAAATAAACCACTTGATACGAACCCATGGGCTAAACCTAATATCACACTTCCTTCTAATCCTTGCATAGTATTACTAAATACTCCTATTAAATAAACTGAAGCATGACAGACTGAACTATAGGCTATTAGTTCTTTTACATCAGTAGTTCTTAGTGTACTAAAACTAGCATATATAATTGTAATTACCGCTATAGTAAATACAACAAAAGTATAATCTAAAGATGCTTTAGGTAATATAGGTAATATTAATCTAAATACACCATATAAACTTAATTTTAATACAATTGCCGCTAATACAATACTTCCACCTAAAGGAGATTCAACATGAGCTTTTAATAATCAATTGTTTAAAAATATTGTAGGAGTTTTTACAGCAAATGATATAAATATTCCTATAAATAAAAATATTTGAGTTTTATATTCAAAATTTAGTTTAAATAAAGTATCAAAATCTGTACTACCCATTATAGAGGATGTGCTTAAAATCGATAATAGTAAAAACAAAGAACCTCACAGTGTATATAAGAATAAATAGTAGCTCGCGCTTACTTTATTATCTGATCCGTATAGACCTATTAATATAAATAAAGGAGGTAATATACTTTCGAAGAATATATAGAATGACATTATATCTAATGTCATAAAAACTGCTAATAACAATGTTTCTAATAATAACATAATTATTAAATAAGATTTTACATTTTCTTTTATAGAGTCTCAATTTGATAATAATGCTATAGGCATTATTATTGTTGTTAATAATATAAAATATATAGAAATTCCATCTACACCTAAGTAAATATCGAATAATTGTACATTGTAGTGTTCTTGTACATACTGAAATTGATTTGTACTGTTATTAAATAAAATAAACATAACTAACGATATAATTAAATTTATTATACTACTAGCTAACGCAATGGTTTTAGTATATAACTCTGAATTTTTTTTATATGATCCTATACTAGCTACAACTATTGTACCTAATACGGGTATTGTAATTAAAGAGGATAATAACATATAGATTAAATAAAGCTCCTTATGGAGAGATCATTCAAATAATTAACTTCTGTCCGCCTATATACATGTGTTTCATGGCCTTAAAGATAAGAGTGTATACTAGCTAGCATGCTGCAAGCTCTACTACATACCATTGCTATATAGACTAGCTCTATAAAAATAGATTTGTTATACTCCATATTCCTCCTACTAAAGAATCTAGGGTGTATATATAGCCAAGCAAACTAGGAACTACAGGAGTTGCACCTGATCAAGGCGCAAGCTCGACCTCATTCTCTACGGTTAGTCCCTTTATTAGAGTAGGCGGCGTAATGCGCAAGCTAGAAGGCTCGCGAAAAAAAAATGAATTTTTTTTTAGCCGGCTCTAAAACTCTAATTTTTATATATATATAGATTGTATAGCCCCTGCAGAGCAGGATGCTCTGTAGAATACTGCCAACTCGCTAGATAGTAAAACTGAATTATTATAATACTACTAGTATAACTTATACATGTGAGGCTACCGCCCCCTCTTTACTGATTCCGGAGCGTGCAATGAAATAAAGCTAGAAGATCGTTCGGAATACACGCTACTAAAACATGTTCACATTTACTACAGTTATTCCAAATATATATAATAAACAAGGAATTAATATTATAAAAGCAAATAAAATAGGTAATAACACAGTTCAACAGAAAGACATTAATTGGTCAAATCTAATTCTCGGGAAAGAGGCTCTTACCCAGATAAAAATAAATATCATTATTGAGCTTTTTATACCTAAAGTTATACTATGTAAAAACCCATCTACAGAAGAACTAGTTAAAATTTCTCTTAATTTAAAATATTCTAAAGATGTAATTCACTTTATATCAAAAATATAAGCATATATATAATTTAATAAGTCAAATCAATATACAATGTCAAATTCTAATAAATAACCACCTAAAAATAAAATACTAGTAAATATACACATTAATACAATACTAGCATATTCAGCTAAGAAGAAAAAGACAAATATTACTGCAGCGTGTTCTGTCATAAATCCACTTACCAATTCAGATTCAGCCTCTGCTAAATCAAATGGTGCTCTATTAGTCTCTGCCACAGAACCTATAAAGAATATTATTAATATACATAATAGAGGTAAAGCTAATCATACTATTTTTTGGAATTGTACATTTATATTTAAATTTAAGCTATTAGTTATCATTATTATTATTAATAATACAGAACTTAACACTAATTCATAACTAATTAATTGAGCTGTACTTCTTAAAGACCCTAAGAAAGCATACTTACTATTAGCACTTCATCCAGCAAGTAAAATACCATAAGTAGCTAAAGATGAAACAGCTAACATATACAATATTCCTAATTCCATATCACCTAATGATAGACCAGGACCGTAAGGAATAACTGCATAACCTAATAAAGCAAATATTAATGTCACTATAGGTCCTAAGAAAAATAGTATTAAATTAGCTTGTGTAGGAGCTACATATTCTTTTAAGATTAATTTTAAAGCATCTGCAAATGCCTGTAATAGACCATAGTACCCTACTGCGTTAGGACCAAGTCTTCTTTGCATACTTGCCATAGTTTTTCTTTCCGCTACAGTTACATAAGCTACCACTAATAAAGCGGGTAACATTAATATTATATTTTCAATTATTGAAATAATAGTAGCAGAATATTTCATTTTTTTTTATTTTTAATTATCTTTCTCTGTTAATGTGTGCTAGCTTGCTAATACCTTTAGCATGGAATAAGCAAGCTAGCAATGTTTTGTTTAATCTTATAATATTAATAATACTAAATTATTGCCTAGTACGGCAGTTTGGCAGATAAATCGACCAACGATAATGCGAAGCATTATGCAGAGAACAAAGTTCGGCAGGCGAGGATGAAGTTTAGTGCGCAAGCTAGAAGTTAGCCCTGGCTGCGCTAGAAGTTCGCCCTGCGCAAGCTAGAAGTTAGCCGCCAGAGGGAGAGATTATTACTCCTGATTACGCCGGCAGAGGGAATTACAGCTAGCCAGCCTTCACATTAATGTTTATAAGAAGTATTTAATCTATTAAATTCATTAACTTTATCTAGTATTTGCGAAGTATAATTAACATTTTCTTTCTTTAATTTACCTTCTATTTCTAATCCTTTTTGTAATAAATCATTTATTTCTTGACCGCGTGTTGTTATTAAACGATCAATAATACTTATTCTTCTACTAAATTTTTCAGCATCAGTATCCGACATAGTACCAGGAACATCTAATGACATATTACCCCCTGCATCAGTTATAACATTTATATTATTAGTCAATATTATATTGTGAAATTGACTTATGAAATCAGAAAGTTGAGGTAATAGTTCATTAATCTTTGAAGTTATTTCTGTAAGCTCTACCGGTGAAACCATACTTTTTAAAGGAAGATCCACAAAGGCATGAGGTCTAGGTATATCTATATCTTTATATAATAAAATATTAATTAATTTTTGCATATTTTTTGTAATTGTTATTATAATACGTGCACACAGCGTCACTCGTAGGTAAGTAAAAAGTATATAAACACTGGCTTCGTGTTCCTGCCTATTCGAAGAATCAGGATGGCGGGCTATGAAGCTTTACTGCGGGGGGCGAAACTCTCCGACCGCCTAACTTCGTTCAGCAGCCAGAATGAACCGCCGTAGACTGGCTGAAGGTTATTCGAAGAATCCATAGCCGCGCCCTCAAGCTAGGTGAATGCAGCCAGCCAGCAGCTGGTAAAGCTAAGACTTGTTTATATACTATATATTAAACTATTCATAGAATAATCTAATACGTTTAATTTATTGCTATAGTTTTATTGCAACATAGGAATGCTGCTTCTATGCTTCTGTGCTATCCTTCTGGCAGCAAAGCACAGAAGAGGTTAACACTTAGCATAAAATATATCACAGCTTTAGCTTTTAGCTTGCAGCTTTAGCTTTTAGCTTGCAGCTTGGCTAATTACTGCTGTGAGTCTTATAATTTCTCCGCCACCCTAGGCGGCGGCAGAAATAGAACAAGCTATAAAGCTAGGTATTAAATATTATGATTTAGAAGCAAAAATAGCCGATAAAAAAATTTTTTTATTGATTTAATAGACTACTTATTATCTATATAGTATATAGTATAATTATATACTGTATCTCATCTTAGGGTCGAACTAAGATCTAAATATTAGAAGTATTCTGCTCTGCCATTGAGCTAATGAGACTTTAATAATATCTCGCAATATCTCGCAATCTATCCTACGAGATTTAGTTTATATATACTAAGTGTGTAGCCTAATGCTTCTGATCTGTAGCAATATGAAGAGGGGGGCGGCAGCCTTCGGAGAAGGCTGCCGTCCCCCCCCCGCCTCGCTACACACTATTCAAGCTACGGATTCGCGGTTTACGCACGAATAGTCGCCTTTAATTCCTAGCTAAAACTAGCAGGGAAGGGAGGGGTGAAGTGAAGCTCGCCTTAATAGCGAGCTTGCACTTCGTATAATAACTTCTAGCTTACTGGCTGGAAGCTTCGCCAGCAGTAGTCGCTAGATCCGCACATACATAGACGAGCTTTAGCGAGTGCGCATGCTAGAAGAAAACTTCTCCTGCCCGGCGGGGACGTAAACGAAGTTTACGTCCCTGCAGGGATGGCTTCTCGCGCAGCCGTCTATCCATGATGAGCTTGCGCCTCCAACAATGGGGCTGGCTTCGCAGGAACAAGTATTATAAATAGTCAAAAAAAAAATTTTTAATATCTAATTAATGAGTAGGCGGCGAAATTATGCCGGCGAACTTTGTTCGCGAAGCTCCTCTACGTTTTTATTTTTCCGACGCCTTAGGCGGTGACAGAAATAAGTTTTAATTTAACTTTGTAAAGGTAGACTTACAAAAGCGTGAGGTTTAGGTGGGCTTGATAATCCTCATTCTAAACTAGTGTAACTTCTATTTAAATTAGCTTGTAATACGTCAGTGTAGAATCCTGGAGTTAATCAAGGATTTCTAGAGGCCACTTTTCCTTCTACTAATTGTGAATATACAATATATAAGAATAATCAAGCAGCTATTACACTTACTATAGAACCTATACTACTGATTAAATTTCAACCTGCAAAAGCATCAGGATAATCACTAATTCTTCTAGGCATTCCTTGTAAACCTAAGAAATGTTGAGGGAAGAATGTAAGATTAACTCCGATGAATAAAAGTCAGAATTGAACTTTAGCTAAATTTAAGTTATAATTTAGACCTAATATCTTAGGTATTCAGAAGTATCATCCGGCAAACATTGCGAATACCGCACCCATACTTAATACGTAGTGGAAATGCATAAATTTTATAAAGCTTGCACCTCCTATTTAAAAAATTTATTAGAGCGGACGCCCTCATATACTAAATATTATCATAGTCAGTCCGTTAAATAATCTTTTTGTAACATAAAAAAATTATAGTCATCTAAATGCTGATCCGCATGCGCTTTGTACATTTTAGATTCATCTAGAAAACATTGATGTAATGCAACCTTACCTTCCCTAAGCATTATAGGTGCAATATTAGCTAAATTACTAGCGATATTTTGTGCATTATTATATTCCCTTAGACTATGCTGACTAAAATCACGAAAACATATCATATGTTTATAAGCTATCTTCTTAGTATTAAAATCCATCATAAAAAGTATTGAATCTGATATTTGTGGACTTAATATAACATTTACTTCTTCAATAACATATATAAAACAAGGATATAAATGAGGTCTTAAATATTCAAACAATTTATAATTTAGATAAATTAAACTTAAGTTATATAGTATAAATAACACTATATAAAGCACAAAATTCGAATTATAGAAAGATAAAACAAAAAGATTTCCAGGATATCTTACACAAAGAAATATTATAGGGAATATAATTATATGTTTTAAGAAATAAAAAAATATTAAATAAATTTTATAAATAGGAAGAGCTTGAGCCTCACATTTTGATGAAATATCTCAAAATGTATAAAAAAAAAATACAGAAATTTAGCTTAAATAATAATTTTATTTAGTTGCGCAACTGGTTGCGTGGGTGCTTATTCCTAGCTTGTGCATTCCTAATTAGGAATAGCAATAGAAATTAGCAAATTTTGCTAAATAAAAACTATATATGTGGACTCTATCTTTACCTGTAATTAATTTATTATTTATTTTCAGATTGGCTAAGCCCCAAATGTTTGGTAACAAAAGGTACTTTATATCATAAAGGGTTATTATATTTAATTCAATTAATCATGAAATCTGAGTATATTTTATGTTCTATACTACCTTTAGGTGATGTTTGATATCCCCTAATTTCTATGAAAGGTTTAATTTTACTTACTCTGTAAAATTTAATATCAGAATATAATCGATTATGCATAAAGTAATCATATATAAATAACATATTATTAACATTTTGAAATTTAAAGGTTATAGATGAGAATTCTTTTTTAGCCACGGAGTGCTTGGCCGATCTTTTACGTTTAAGAATAGTCGGTTTAGAATTTAATATAGTATTCTCAAAATTTAACTTGGAAGAATATTCATTATATTCAAATTCCAAATTACATTCTATTCTATTTCCAGCATAATTAAATACTATAGAACCGTCACTATCTATTAAACCTGCATAATAAGGATCATATAATTTTATATTATAATCAGCTTCAATATAATCTATATTGTATAAAGCACAAGCTTCTTTAAAACTTGGTACTTTAAGTCTGATTAATCCATTAATATGTTCTAAAATATATTTCATATCTTCTTTTGTAGATACTATATATATTGAATAAGGTTTATTTTTATCTGCTCTAATTCTACCTATATGTAAATAATTTTGTATACGTGTTAAAATTCTAATATCTCTATTATGTAATTTTATTCTTATTTGTTTAAGAACTCTTTGTTTATAAGTAGAATTTGTTCTAATATCAAAATTTCCATCCCCATCTATTATACCGGCAAATCAATTTCAAAATGTATAATCTTCAGTATCAGGTAACTGACGTGTAGCCTCTGAGAATCCTTTGCAGTTTTCTGCTGATTGTGTATTAATAAGTTTATAACCTATTGCTATATTGTTATTTTGACTATTTAAAAGAAAAATATTCTTACTAACATCTAATTTATAAAGATAAGCCGTATAAATAAATAGTAAACAATATGCAAATAATACAGTTTCCAGCATATAGTCAGTTGCAAAATAGTACTTAAAAGAAGATATACTATTCAGGCCCATTTGAGCAACTACGTAATAAGTATCGTGGAAAGCTATATCAAGTGATGCATTAGCTAATACAACTCCACTCAATCCTCCTATTGTAAACATAAATACAAAACCTAAAGAGAATAACATAGAAGGTGTCATTTTAATAGATCCTCCATAGCAAGTAGCTAATCATGAGAATATTTTTATTCCTGTAGGTACAGCGATTATTAATGTAGCAGCTGTAAAGTAAGCTCTAGTATCCACATCTAATCCTACAGTATACATATGATGAGATCATACTATAAATCCTAGTATTCCTATAGACATCATAGCATATACCATACCTATATAACCAAATATCGGTTTATTAGAATTAGTTGATATAGTTGTACTAATTATTCCGAAAGCGGGCACAATTAATATATAAACTTCAGGATGTCCGAAGAATCAGAATAAGTGTTGGAATAATATAGGATCACCACCACCGGCTACTTCAAAGAATGATGTATTAAAATTTCTATCTGTTAATACCATAGTTATACCTCCAGCTAATACAGGTAATGATAATAAAAGTAATACTGCTGTTATAACTACTGCTCATCCAAATAATGCTAATTTATGTAATCTTATTCCCGGTGTTCTCATATTAACAATAGTTGTTATAAAGTTTATTGATCCTAATAAACTACTTACCCCTGTTAAATGTAAAGTAAAAATAGCAAGATCTACACTTGGTCCACTATGACTTTGTAATCCTGATAGAGGAGGGTAAAGAGTTCAACCTGTACCTACTCCACCTTCAATAACAGCAGAGAACACTAATAATAATAAACTAGGAGGTAATAATCAGAAACTAATGTTATTTAATCTAGGGAAAGCCATATCGGGTCCACCTACCATTAAAGGCATTAAGAAATTACCAAATCCTCCTATTAATGCAGGCATAACCATAAAGAATATCATTAATATAGCGTGAGCTGTAATTACACTATTATATAATTGGTTATTAGAAATATATTGAACACCTGGTCCACTAAGCTCCAATCTGATTAAGACTGAAAAAGCTGTACCTAATAGTCCAGAGAAAAGAGCAAAGATTAAATATAGTGTACCTATATCTTTAGCATTAGTAGAATTAAATCATCTTTCAATACCCATAGACATTTGAGATCTCAATGCTAAACTAGGCTGGTGGGAACAACTCTCCTTATCTAAAGACAAAATTAGGAAATAATTATAGTACTTTTTGTGAACAAAATTTTCACTTAAAAATTATTAACTAATATTTTTAATTAATAATTACGAGCTATACGAAGCAGCATAACTTTATGCTAAATGTATAGCCTCTACTTCTGTGCAGCCTTCGGAGAAGTCGCGAGAACAAAGCTATGAAATAGGTGGCTAACTTCGAGCTTCTATTTCATAGCCGCCTCTTCTAGCTTGCGCACTTGCTAGAGCTAAAAAGAATATGCGCCACTATAAATTAAGGTTATGTAATAACTGTTCTACAATCATATTATATTTTAATTATAATGTATGAAGGCTGCTGCTTACCTTAATAAGAGCAGCCTACTTCAAAAAAAAAAATATAAAAGAATAATCATCACGTGGCAGAGGGAACTTCTCCTCCGCAGGCGACTTCGTAGCGCTTCATACCATGAAGGCTACGAAGTCGCGAGGGATTCTGGCTAACCAGCCCTCGGATGCATATTCGCGGCGGCGACTTAGTTCGGCTATGCCGCCAGCCGAATTATTCGGTTATGGTTACTAGTGGTGCATAGACGGGGTCTATGCACCACCTTCTAGCTTTTAGCCTTAGCTTACGCTAAAGCTAAAAGCAGCAACCATAAAAGTACTATTCTAATATAATTTAAATACAAATATTTATTAGCGGAGCGAACTCCTCAAGCTCGCGCATTCAATTAGCCTCCTTTCCAATTCCTATTCCTTCAGCTAGCGAAGCATGTAGGCTTAGCGGGAATATGGCCAGTTTGTATTATAAATACATAGCAAGCTAGGTGCAAAGCAGCCTAGCATTTGGATACTTAATAATAACAACCATAAGGGGATTGCTATTTAGTGAAATTATTATAGTATAGCTAAGCTGTAGTGCTCCGTCGACTACGTCGACGGAATAGGCGTGCAATAAATAAATTCATCTATATTAATAGTAACTTATTTGTATCTATAAATATTAGTTTATCTATCATTAATAAGCGACTAAAACTCACTACACAGCATGTAATTATTAGCTGTTAGCTTGTGTAATCTTAATACTTCTAGAGGGTAGAATAATATTATAAAGCAGGCTAAAAAAAAATTCATTTTTTTTTTCGCTACCGATTTATCGGATAGCCGCCCTCGCCCTTCGTTATGGTGGATTTAAATTTCACAAAATAAAAAGCAAGATTAAGGAGGAATTGAACCTCACGCAAATGATCTGCAATCACCGTGTAAAACCGTTTACAGTCTTAATCTTTTAAAAGCAATGCTACATCTAATTCGAAGAGCACTACTTTGTAGCCTCCGAAGGTGGGCTAGTTTTACATAGAACTAAGTCTATATATTTTTGGTATTATTTTGTAATTCTAAATCTACAAGAGTATTTTCTAATATACTTACTGCCGGTAATATGAATAAGAAATGAGAAAAATATAAAGCAGTACTTAATTGTCCTATTTCTATAAACGGACTTTCTACATGTTTAGCTCCTAATTGCATTAACATTAAGAAATTTATCAAGAATATATAGAATACTATCTTGCTTAAAGGTCTAAATTGTAAACCTTTAGTTAAACCTAGGTCAGTTTTAGGTAGTATTAAAATAATTAATATAGCAGCTAACATTGCGATAACTCCTAATAATTTATTAGGAATAGATCTTAAAATAGCATAGAAAGGTAATAAATATCATTCAGGTACTATGGCAGGAGGAGTTTGCATAGGGTTAGCCATTATATAATTATCGCTATCACCTAAAACATTAGGCATAAAGAATACAAAGATACCTAAAACAAATATAAAGATAAATATAGTAATTAAATCTTTAAATAAGAAATAAGGAGCCATAGGCATTCTATCATAATAGACTGGAACACCTAAAGGGTTACTTGATCCAGCTGTATCGTGTAAAGCTATCATATGCATTAAAACTAATGCAGCTAATATGAAAGGTAATACAAAATGTAAAGCAAAGAATCTGTTTAAAGTAGCGTTATTCACAGAGAAACCTCCTCAAATGAACTCAACTATATCTTGTCCAATTCATGGAACAGCACTAATTAAATTAGTAATAACTGTAGCACCTCATAATGACATTTGTCCATAAGGTAAAACATAACCCAGGAATCCTGTAACTATCATAACGATAAGGATTATTGTACCTATAACTCATGTCAATGTTCTTGGTGCTCTATATGATGCGTAGTATATACCTCTTCCTATGTGTAAGTACACTAAAAAGAAGAAAGCTGATGCTGTGTTACTATGTAAGTAACGTACTAATCATCCATTGTTTACATCACGCATAATATGCTCTACTGAATTAAATGCTTCTAATACTGAAGGGTTATAGTGCATAGCTAAAGTAACCCCAGTTACAATTTGTATAACTAAACAAACTAATAATAAAGATCCGAAATTTCATAAGTAACTTATATTACTAGGTTGTGAAGCATCGATTAAATAACCATTAGCTAATTTTAATAAAGGGTGATTTTTTAATATTCTCATAATAATTGTAAATTATTTTTATATTGTATATAAATATACTTTTATAACGAACTTCTAGCTTGCTTATTCGAACAATCAGCGCTTGGGATTAGCAAACTAAAGAGTATATCTTTAACTGAAGCAATCCGCAAGCTAAAGCCTACAAATTATATAATATATTTATTTATTTCTTTTAAAAGTAACTTCTGCTCTGATTACATAGTAAGACTAATAGAGTGTTTTACTGTAAACAGTAACAAGAAGTATACATTAAACTGTATAATTTACAGAACTATTCATAGCATTTAGCTTCTTACTTATTGCTCTAATTACTGCTCTGAGGGTGTTTGTTTACTCCCTAGGATGCATATTCTCCTCTTAAGCAACGCACGGTTATTCGTGCGTGCTGATTCTTCGAATAGGCAGGAGCAGAAATAGAAACTATTCATAAAGCATGGCGGAACTTCTCCTAAGCAGGCTCGCACATAACAAGCTATAGAAGCAAAACAAGCTAAAGCAGTATAATTTTTTCTCATTTCTAGTCGAACTGAAATTATGCTATATTTAAAGCTAATGAGATTTAGGGTTACTAACCCTTTAATATGCAACGAATGCATGCTTGCAATACGTAGTACCTCCGAAGGAGAGCAAGCATATAACACTACTTTATCTTTATTAGTAAATTAAAGTTTCTTTATTTCGGTCTCTTAAATTGTCTTAGCTTGTGGATGTGCTTCGTTAGAAGAATATCCGCGAGTATAAAATTTATCCATCATAAGAATAAGCAAGCTTGCTATTGTAATAGAATTTACCACGTCATCAACTACCTGTACGAATGTAAAAATCGATAAGTAGAAGCAAATTCCTATTAAAATATAAAGAGCGTAATTAGTAACGACTCCATTACTTAAACTAGAAATTATTTTACTAGATTTAGTTAAAATAACACCAAATCCATAAGGACCTATGGATTCAATACTACCTTTATCTAAAACTTTTGTAGTTTGACCTCCTATTTCTAAAACTGAATTAACAATATATTTATTATAAAAGAATTCAACTAAGAAACGTTGATTGAAGAAACCATAAATATAATATCCTAAATTAGATAATTTAAAGTTAGATATTATATTTGGCATAAATTCAGAATATATTATTGCTAGTGCAGAGAAAGATACAGTAAGGATAAAAGGAATTAATTTAAATATAGTAGGTACACCAAATTCAGTGTCGATCATTATTTCATGAACAGGGTGAATAAATATACTATTGTCTACAAAGAACCCTGAACCTAAACCTATGAAAATATCTCTAGTGATATATCCAAAATATATAGAGAATATAGCTAATACCACTAAAGGTAAACTGATAAATATATCACTTTCATGAGCATTTCTATAATAATTAACAGGCCCGTTAGGATTAGTTAAGAAAGTTAAGTATATAACTTTAACTGAATATAACGTAGTAAATATAGCACCAATTACTGCTATAACGTATACATCTATACTACTAAAATGATATTGACCATACGCAGATTCTAATATAAAATCTTTACTATAAAATCCTGTCATAAAAGGGAAGGCGACTAAACTAAGACTAGCTATTAATATTACAGAATAAGTTAAAGGTAGGAATGATATTAACCCTCCGTATTTTCTTAAATCCTGATTATCCACTACAGCGTGTATAACTGCCCCTGCACCTAAGAATAATAATCCTTTATAGAAAGCATGATTTATTAAGTGAAATATTGCTACATTATAAGAAGATAAACCTATAGCTATAACCATCATACCTAATTGCCAGTAATTTAATAATCAATATAGAGCTTATAGCTGCTGCGCCTCCATATTGATCCGTTTTTTTTGTTTTATTATTATTCCTTCAGCTAGTTACCCCTGATTCGCGAAAAACTCCGTTTTTACACACGAATAGCCGATATACAGCTAGCTAGTAAGATAATAACTTATTAAATATATGATTGTACTAGTAGATAAGAAAAATGACCCCCTTAGTAGAGTTGTATATTGTGCAAGCTATGTAATCCAGCCAAATATAAAGTTTATACTACGTAAGTTCTAGTAAAATATAAACTACACTCAATACTAACAGTGATAAAACGATTTCTTGTGTACACAATCTCACGTACAAATAATTCACTATCCTTAGTTTCGATGATTAAATCTTGAGTTCTGATCAAACGACGTCAAACATTACGTCGTGGTCTCATAGTTACTATATCTATATATCCTCCTTCTGGATGATTTTGAAGATATAATTCCGGAGTTTCATATAGTGTATCCACTACCGGGTCAGGATCCACGATAGCAAAGTATGGACGTCCCAATCAAGAATTGGTTACTATTCTAACATAAGTACCTTTATATTCATTATGATACAATCTCATTAAATTAATACCTAAGGGGTCATTTAAATCAATAATAGCTGATCTAAGTTGACCATTATCCTCATCTAAACACACAGGTACGATAAACATTCTAGATTGAGTACGAGATCTTCAGATATTACTTAAAAAGAAATATATTAAATATGCTACTAAAAATCAGTATAAATCTAAAGATATTAATCCACTATTTAAAAGTTTTTCGAGATACTCCAAAAGCTCCTCATATGACCCCCCTTTAACATCTAGTAGGCCAGTTACATATATTAAGATTAATATACTAGCACAATATAATACAACTACACAAAAAAAGACAACTAAATTAACATCTAGCTGGTCAGTTGCATATATTAAGATTAATATACTAGCACAATATACTACAACTACACAAAAAAGACAACTAAATTAACATATAGCTGGTCAGTTGCATATATTAAGATTAATCTACTAGTACAATATACTACACAAAAAAAAAACAATTAAATTAACTAACAATATCAGCAACTATTTCTATTTTTTTATTCATAAGTGGACCATTTCTTCATTAATCTTTGTATTTTTCTCATCTATCTTTAAATTTAACTCAATCATTTAATTTTTGAGGGTGACTATTTTTATCTTCTGAATAGTTATAAAATTCTTTTATTAAATTAACTCTTTTCATTTTTAGTGTTTTTAAAGGATGCTTATTAAAATAATTATCTATTAAATTATATAATTCCTCTTTTTTGAAAATAATATATTTAAAGGCTTCTATTTTAGGGCTTAAAATATCTATTTTTCCCGAGTATATATCTATCAACGGTTCTAATAAATATCTATTTTTTTGTGTTATACTTATATATACTTGTCCAGATGCTTCATTATAATAAACAGATCCATCACTATCTATAATTCCACTTAATCATCCATTATCAAAATTTAAAGATTTAGAGTATTTTAGTTCTATATCAAATTTCACACATAGTTTATTCATTTGTAATAATCTTGTAGGATTTCTTAATAATCCATTTACATCTGATATTAATGAAATTAAACCTTTTTTATTTGTTAATTTATATCTTAGTGCGCAAGCATTTGAAATAGATTTTATGCTTCCACCATACTTTTTTTTTATTTCAGTTAATACTTTTTTATCCTCCATAGTTATTTCAAAACTAGTATATCCTTTTTTAGTTTTTTTAAATTGCCCATTTCCATCTATTAATCCAGCTAATCATTGATTAAAAGATAAATCTTTATTCTTATTTATAAAGGGTGGCGCCGTAGGCGCCTCCTCTACTTTGTTATTGTCGTAAACGAAGTTTTCGTCGCCACCTGCGGGATTAAAAAAAACTATATTGTGTATAGTTTCTGATTTCGAAAGAGTAGCAAGCGCACTAAGATATATTGATTTTAATATATACTTATTTATGATAAATGAGTTTTTTATTAAGGCACAAGCTCTAATTAAGAGCTTTAACTGTAGTCTTAATTTAACAAAGATTAATATCAAACGTATGGCCTCTGAGATTCCTACTAACTTGCTTATAATTATAATCTTTCACCTTGTCACTATTAGTGCTGCAGGGCTAACTTCGTTCACGCGTATCCAAGGGATTAGGAACTTCGTTCGTCACCCTTCTTCATTTGAACGAAATTGCCACCTATTGCGGCTACTATTCCGGCGACTACGTATGAACGTAGTTAGGAAAAGGAATACGAACAATATGCAGCACAAATAAGGGACTCAATAAATGAAAGGCGAATTAAAAAGATTATAATTAATATGACGGCTACGATTTAATTCGTAGCAGTCATGAGCTTTGGTTATCTGCGAATTTCCCGGCCCGACTTCGTTCAGGCTAACGGGATTTACGCATATAGTTTGATGCCTGAATGTAATAGAGTGAATATTACTACATTCTTGAGCCTGATTTAATAATTGACTCATGGTTGAATATGCTATAATTTTTTTTATATCTTGTTGAAATAATCCTATAAGAGAACTAAATACAGTTGTAACTGCACCTAATCATAAACATATTAATAATACAGCTGTACTATATTCAATTAAAGGAGATGAACGTATTAATAAATACACCCCTGCGGTAACCATTGTTGCAGCATGTATTAAAGCTGACACAGGAGTAGGTCCTTCCATAGCCATAGGTAATCATATATGTAAACCTACTTGAGAACTTTTAGCCATAGCACCTATCAATAAACATATACCTACAATTGTAGTAATATTTTCATTAATATAAGGAGCTAATGAGAATACTGTACTATAATCTAGATTACCTAAAGTTCATAATAAGATAAACATACCTATCATTAAGAATGCATCTCCAACTCTATTAGTTAAGAAAGCTGAAAGAGAACTTTGATTAGCCGCTATTCTAGTGAATCAAAAACTAACTAATAGATATGAACAAACACCTACACCTTCTCATCCTACGAACATAACTAAATAATTATTACCAGTTACTAGTATTATCATCATAAAAGTGAATAAACTTAAATAACTAAAGAATCTTTGATTGTGTGGATCATGACTCATATATCCTATTGAATAAAAATGAACTAAAGAACTGATTATTAATACAGGTATTAACATTGATACTGTTAAACTATCAAATTGGAAGTTTCATACCATATTAAATGATTCATTATCTAATCATTTAAATAAATTTATTGAAACTGGATTATTATTAAATCCTACTTCAAAAAAGCTAGTGATAGCTAATATTGTAGTTGTCATTATACTTAAACAACCTAAAATACGGCTACCTGTAACACCGACTTTTCTACCAAAAAACCGGATACTATAGATCCTAATAAAGGTAATATAATTATACTTAAATACATTATTTATATTCTATTGCAATACTTCCTCTTAGTCTATAAAAAGCTACTAAAATAGCTAAACCGATAGCAGATTCTGCACCAGCAACTACTATAATGTATATAGCATATGTCTGTCCTATTATATCATCGATATTAACAGAACTTACCAATATTAAGAATGTTATAGATAATAGCATTATTTCTATAGAAATAAGCATTAATATTATATTTTTTCTATTAAATACAAATCCTAAGATTCCTATTAAAAAAAGTACTAAAGTTAAATTCATATTTTATCTAAAACTACTAATTGTTCGGTGGTGGCAAGCTTTATTACATAGCTAGCCTTAAATATGAACTTTAGCTAGCACTGCTACACTGGTAAGCTGCGCTAGCTAAAGCTAGAAATAGAGAGCGGCGACGTTTGTTCTCGTCGCTACCGTACGAGCGAAACATTGCACTAGTATATATCCTTTTAGTATATACAGGCTGCAAAGCAGCACCGGAGACAGTATTGCTTACAAGCACTACCTATGCAGTAGGAACTTCGTTCCCAATATAGCACAGCTAGCCATATTCCTATTTCTGCTTCGCAGAGAAGCATACATATTTAACTAGCTATGCATTAGCCAACCCATAATTATAAGTATAACTATCGATAAACCCAATTACCAATAACTATACTAGGGATATTGCAGACTTGAACCACAATCCAGATGTCCGTAGCATCGCGTTTTACCTTTAAACTAATATCCCTTTTATTAAAAATAAGATACTAATACAAAATTTATTAGTTTAACTTTATCCTGCCCTATCTAAGCGTTATTAAACTGAATAAAGTCAATGCACAAATTTATCTATATTTACAGATTCTATAACTATAGGCATTGAACTGTGAAGAATTCCACATATTTCTGAACATTGTCCATAGAATACTCCTTCTCTATTTATGAAAACGGATACTTGGTTTAATCTACCAGGGTAAGCATCACATTTTATACCTAAAGATGGGCAAGCAAAAGAATGAATAACATCACCAGATGTTATTACAAATCTTATATGTGTTAATTCAGGAACTATTACTCTGTTATCAACTTCTAACATTCTTAATCCTCCATCTTCTAAATCAGAATCTGGTACTATATAAGAATCAAATTCTATAAATTCTTCATTTGAATCTATGAAATCTGGATATTGGTAACTTCAATATCATTGATGACCTTCAGCTAAAATAGTCATAGAAGGGTCATTAACTTCATCCATTAAATATAATAATTTGAAAGAAGGGAAGGCTATTAATATTAATATAACTGCAGGAGTTATAGTTCATATTAATTCAATTAATGTACCGTGATTTAAGTATTTATGTGATATTTGTGTTTTAGTTGATGCAAAATTTTTTATTATAGAAAATAATATTCATCCTACAGCAAATAAAATTAAAACTAAATAGTACATAATATTATCATGAAGTTCCACTAATCCTTCCATTTGTGGAGTAGCACTGTCTTGGAAATATATACCTCAAGGCATAGGTGCATCAAAATTAATAAATGTATTAAATAAGTGTTTCATATATAAATTTTTAATATATAATTTCTAATTATATGTATATACAAAGAGGAGGCAGGCTTCGCAGCCACTTATTTCGGCGTAGCCTAAACGAAGTTAGCGCATCCAACTGCTAGCTGGCTGTTTATATAACCGCCAGAAGTAACTGTAGTATAAATATAATAGAATTGCCGCCTGTTGTATAACTAGTAAGCGAGATATAACAAAGTAGAGCGGCTCTTCGAGGCTAACTTCGTTCTAAACAAAGTAGAGCTTCTAGCCGCGACTTCGTAGCACCTGAACGAAGAGCTTGCGCCGTCGCCAGTTGCTTATTCGTGCGACATCTCTGCGTAATCCTCAGCATATCTAAAGGATTAGGAACTTCGTTCCTAATAAAAAAATTATTATACAACGTATAATAATAATAGTGCCATCATTAAAGCAAATAAGGCAGTTGCTTCTGAGAAAGCAAACCCTAATATAGAATATGAGAATAATTGATTTTTTAAAGATGGATTTCTAGCCACACCTATAATTAAACACCCAAACACTACACCTATTCCTACTCCAGCTCCAGCTAGACCTATAGTTGCTAATCCAGCTCCAATAAGTTTTGATGATTCTAACATTTTTTTAATTATACTTATGTTAATTTAAATTAAATTTGGCTTTTTACAGTGTAAAAACAGATTTTCGCCATGGTTTCTTGCGTCGGGAATGAAGTTCTTACACGCACTACGAAACAATGTACGTACCGCTATAAAGCTAAAGTAAGCGTACACGATGGATATAAGGTTAGAAAGTTAAAATTTCACAAAATAAAATAAATGCAAGGCTATTAAAGTTGGAGACTAGGTTCTGTAGTATATTTTTAAGATATAGCTTGCGCACTACGTAATTTCCCCTGTCGAGGAGGAGAAATTCCGCGCATCCTGCCCAAGGATAAAACTTCACTTTACGGCAGGCAGGAGCAAACTTTTTTTATATTAATACTTAAATACAGAGCGAGGGGTGGCTTATTCGTGCGTGCGGCTAACTTCTAGCTTGCGCACAAAACGAAGTTAGCCAGCAGAAGTCGAAATCTACGCCTATTCGAGGCGGGAACTTCGTTCTGGTGGCGAACTTCGTTCGCCACCAGCTAGCTTGAAGTTCCCTCATCAGCTGCACTAATTTCTCCTGCCATCCATGCAGGCGGCTATGAAATAGAAGCTCTACTTTACGCAGCCTGATTCTTCGAATAAGGGATGGCAGAAAACTATTTTCAGCTCTAGATATTAATAAAAATTCTACTTATGTTCAGTAAACATATTAATAAATTTTTTTGATTTATAAAAATAATTATTGGATTGTCTACTATCTATTTTCAAGGCATTTTTACCTAATTCAAATACAAATCCTGCAGTAATTATACCTATGAAGATTAGCACTACTATTAATCCATAAATACCATTTTCATAAACACTTATACCGTATGGATATATCACTAATATTTCTAAATCTAATAAAAGATAAACTAATGCAAATATGAAGAATTTCACACCGAATTGAGTTCTATTTTGACCAAGGAAACTATGAAAACCACATTCAAATATACTATATTTTTCTTGGTATGGGTTATGAGGAGCAAGTATGAAATTAAGAAGTAAAAAAACTATTGTTAAAATTGTAACAAAAACAAAAAGAAAAGTTACACTACTCATTTAATTGTTAAATAAAATTTGTACCAATATGGTACCCATGCTTAGCCATTCTTTGTTCATAAATAAAAATAATAGAATAACAAGTGTAATTATAGAAATTACAAAAGAAATAGGACTTGATATAGCTATATTTTTATAATTAAAGTTTAATTTATTAATTATTTTTTTATTATTATCTAAAACATTACCTTTTAATTCTAGATTTTCTAATAATGGATTTATTTTATATTCAGGTAAACTAAAGAACATTTCTTTTATTATACCTAAATAATAAACTCCTCCTATAACACTAGTTAATATTGCGATTAAAGATAAGAAGATAAGACCTTTATCTAAGGCTGCACTTAACACCATCTGTTTTCCAAAGAATCCTATTAAAGGAGGAACTCCTACAAATGAAAAGATAGTAATAGCTAAACTTATAGCTAAGAAAGGATTTATATAAAAATAACCTTTCAATTGAGTTACTAATTGGATAGGTGAATTATTTTTGTCCATTAATTCTTCGTGTTCTTTGTTTTCGCTTATATAACAATATAAAGAGAATCCTATAGCTATTAATATAACAAATGCATTTAAATTACTTATAGAATATTGTGTTAAATAGAATATAAATGCTTGAGTAGATTCAACACTAGATATACCTAATGCTAGAAGTATAAACCCTACGTGAGATATAGTACTATAAGCAAATAATCTTTTAATTCTAAATTGAGTTAAACCTACCACAGTTCCTATTATTAATGAGAATAATGAACTTATTAGTAAAATAAATGTTCAACTCATTTCTGAAAAACTGCTGTTAGTATAATACACTAATTGTAATAATAATATAAATATAGAAATTTTGGCTATTATAGCTACGAATGTAGTTACTATTGTAGGTATAGCGTCATATACGTCAGGTGATCAAAAATGAAATGGTGCTGCACTTACTTTAAATAAGAATCCTATTGTAAAAATTACTAGAGAAAGATTAATATAATAAGGTGTATATCATAAATTTGTAGAAACATCACTTATACTAGTTATGATATATAAACCATCTAAGTTAGTAGTACCTGAATTAGCATATAATAAACTAGTACCTAATAAGATAAAACATGAGCTTAATCCCCCTAGTAAAAAGTATATTAAACCTCCTGTAGTAGATAGTTCTGAATTTCTATATATAGTACTTAATATATAAAGACCATAACTTTGTAATTCTATAGCAAGGAAAATAGATACTAAATCATTAGTTGACATTAATAATACTGCACCTGTAATTACAAATAATATAATTAAAGGATATTCAATAATTTTAAAATGTTCTCCCATTTTATTTATTATTTTGGTATTATAATAAATAAATTTATATAACAATAAATCTTTTAAAGAAGAATATTCTGATACTCATACTTTTCTAGGATAAAAACTAGTTAATTGTAATATTAATATACTAACTAAAAAAATAAAAATATGGAATATTTGTGTGATATTTGTCATAAGTAATAAACCACCGTGTAAACCTACACCTTTAGTTATAACAGATAAAGAAGACATATCATGTAAAATACAATAAATTAATATTAATATCGCTATTCTATTAAATAGTATTGATAAATCTCGTCTTATATTGACGGCGTTTGAAAGTAAAACTAGTACTATTGATAATATGATCATGTGTAATTTTATAAAAATATAGTCCTACGACTATTATGCTATGGCCATCATTAGGCAAGCCTTAGGAGAAAATCGAATTCTCATTACTAACGTATGAAATTAGAGTTTTAACCGTTTAAACTACTTAGGCTTAATAAGCATATTACTACGAGGAGGTAGCGAGGACGGAACTTCGTTCGCGCAAGCTAGAAGTTAGCCCTGGCTGCGCTAGAAGTTCGCCGCCTATTTCGGCGTAGCCGCCCTGAACGAGGTTAGGTCTAGCTTGCTGGAGCTTCATAGAGCGGGGCAATTACGCAGAGAAATATACTGACGAAAAGCCGGCTCGAGGAATATGCATCCTAGCTTTTAGCTGGCGAACGAATAGGGGCAAAGCTCTCGTTCTAGCGCAAAACGGAGTTTTTAGCTAGCCCTCCGCGTATGAAATAGTAGAATCCATCCATAGCTTGATAATTCCGAACTTCGTTCGGAATGGAATCCCTAAAGGGATATAGAATAGAGCAGGGTAAACACTCGGGCTCGAACCGAGAACAAGTTACACCACAAATAACCACTCTACCTATTGAGTTATGTCTACCTTAATAAATCGAGCTTTAGATTGCTTTAGTTTTAGCTTGTGGTTATAGCTAAAACTCTTAATAAATGTGCGGGGGCGAACTTCGTTCGCCACAGCTTGCTAATTCGTATAGGGGCTGTATACACAACAGGAGCAACCAATATGCCAGCTAAAACTCGCTATTATTAAGCGACTACTTTAATAGAAGCTACTTACCTTGCTTTATGAATGCGCTAGCTAGCAAGCTAAAGCCAGCTAGTATTAAAATAGAATTATCCTGCGGTGATTCGAACACCGACTGTAAATACCAAAAATTTATGATCTACCCATTAATCAACAGGATATTGATAGTTTTATTTAGTCGCGCAGCCCTACCTACTTCTCCTGGCTGGCTAACTTCTCCCGCCTGCCGAAGGATGGATGGCTGCCACATCCTGATTCTTCGAATAGGCAGGCAGGAGGACGCTGTAAATATTAACTTACTAATTATTAGTATACAGGCAAGAGGACTTGAACCTCTATGGTAATAATACCCGTCGCACCTAAAACGACTTCGTCTTCCATTCCGACATGCCTGCTTTTAATAGTACTACTTTAGCCAGCGCTGCATGGCTGTCCTATCTATAGAAGCATGCAGGCATATTATTCGAGTTAGCATGAGCGGCAGCCATCCATCCTGATTCTTCGAATAGGCAGGGAGGAGCCGCCTTCATATCTAAGCAGCACCCGCTATAGTATATAAATCTAAAGCCAGCTAAAGCAAGCTAAAGCTTAAAATATAGGACTTGCAGGATTCGAACCTACATTTTAATGATTAAAAGTCATATGCATTCACCATTATACTAAAGTCCCTTATAGCACAACATACATACCCTACCGGTACCTTGTACTGCAAACTAGCGATAAATCTCTTATAAGTAGTATAAAAATAAGCAGAGAGGCGAGCTTGCTATAACGAAAACTTCGTTTTACCCCTCTAACAATAAATTTATTTATACTTGGGCTTTAGCTTGCGGGTATTTAATAGTAAACGAAGAGGAGCTTCGTCCTGGCTGCGCTAGAAGAGGAGCTTCTATTTCTCCGAAGGGGAGCTTCGCCCTCTTCGAATAAGCCCTCTTCGAAATTAGTGCTGCTGACTCGCTAACTTTGTTCAGCGAAGCTCCAACTCCATTTTTACGCACGAATAGGCGTAAATTTCCGGCTGCGTGCGTGCGAAACCGCCGCCTGCATTCGTAGCCTGCCTAAAGTAGAGCTTCTATTTCATAGCCGGACAGCAAGCTAAAGCTATACCTTTATTTAATTATTTTATATGCACACGGTAAGACTTGAACTTACAACAAAAATAGCTTCAATATTTCACTCTACCGATTGAGTTACATGTGCTTATATGGAGACACTCGGATTCGAACCGAGCCTTCTAACATGCAAGGTCAGCATTCTACCAAATAAATTATGTCCCCTTAGGTAGATAGCTCATATAATTTATATAGCTATCTACCAGTATGAATAGAGGAACTTCGTTCGCGAAGCTCTAGTTCCCCCCCTAAAACGAACTACTTCGTTCTAGCTTGCGCCTTCCGAAGAATCCATAGGTGGGGCAACTTCGTTCTCCCTACTTTATATTCTTCTTGCGTACTGCAACGACCTGTTAGCATTTCAATGGTATATTGCAATAATATGCCCTTGCCCCTGGTCTTCTTGCACTACTCTAATACGACGATGAATTATTTCCCCGTCGGGAGATCCTACCTGATCAGTATTGGTTTCCAAACCTGGTGAAGGATAATTAATATTACTGAGATGAACTAAAGATATCACGTAACTTCCACTTTGAGTAGTAATAATCCGATATATACCTCCTTCATCCCCCGGGGCGTCTATATCACCCGGGGCGTCTATATCCCCAGAAGCATTTTGATTTAAATATGGCTCTAGCCCGAAGAGTCCACTGTCCCCTATATCGGGGAGCGGACTATATTCGCCATCCGCCGGCAGCTCCTGAACAAAGTTAGGAATACTAGCTTGGTTAGGAAGAAGCAAGGCAGGATTTATAGTTTCTACTGCTGCTTGACCGCCTTCGGTTGCATTCATCATAACTTCACGAACCAAATCTGCATCTATTTCCATCGGCTCTTCACCAGCCGCCATAGAAACTTCGGCTCCACTACGATAATCTGCACTATCTCCACTCAGATAAGAAGTATTAATAATAGGAAGAGCTTGCCCCTCAGTATCCACGCTAAGTGGTGAAGGAACCCCGCGAGCTTGTGCCATCTCTTCATCTCTACCCTGTAGGTTTAAAGCTTCCAGCTCATAACGTCTTACCATGTCTCCATGGTAACCATAACCCATAAATTCAGAATCATAACCACAAGGATCAAAAGGTAAAAATGAATCGGGATATTGCGATCCTTCTCTTATTAGATGTGACATATCTGGTGCGATGGCTTGGTCGCCTAACCCCTCAACACTATTCGTATCTTCTATATCATGCTCCATATTACTAGCTTGCGTAGCCCCTTCAGACACTGGAGGAAGAGGATCTATAGTTTCTATTGAAGCCGGTGGCGCCTGGGTAGGAATCAGAAGCAAGGCAGGATCTATAGTTCCTATTGCTGCTTGACTGCCTTCGGCTGCATTCATCATAACTTCGCGAACCAAATCTGCATCTATTTCCATCGGCTCCGGGATAGGTTCTAAAGTCTCACCAGGTTGCTCCTGACTATTACTTATTATACCTTCATCTCTACCCTGTAGGTTTAAAGCTTCCAGTTCACCATTTCCTCCCAAGTCTCCACCGTCAACATCAGCAGCTATAAATTCAGAATCATAACCACAAGGATCAAAAGGTAAAAATGGATCGGGATATTGCGATTCTTCTCTTATCATATGTGACATATCTGGTGCGATGGCTTGGTCGCCTAAACCCTCGACACTATTCATATCATCTTCTACGAGCGAAGCGCCACCATACGGGTTATGTAGAGGCGAACTATCTTGTCTACCTTCAACATCCGCTATAGTCGTAGTTATATATTCACTTGTATACCTACTAGCAAAATATTCACTTGTATACCTACTAGCATAATATTCACTTGTATACCTACTAGCAATATTTTCACTTGTATACCTACTAGCAATATCTCCCCGTAGTTCTTGATTCAGACGATTTTCTACCGATACTCCTTGAATTATATTAATATTATCTGTAGATACACGTATAGACTCTATACCCACAGGTATATAAACAGTAACATAAGCATTTTCAAAATTATTAGGTGGCAATTCTATACCCCTGGGGAAAATATATCTATCAGTATTTTCAGATACTAAGACATAATAATATCCATCTCTCACCCCCAAAAAAATAGGTGGTGGTCCATCAAATCTGTGCCTAGTCACTAAAAGAGTATTAATATCTATAGGCAATACTGCTCCCCCAGGATAAAGAGGAGGATTAGCCCTAGTTTGCGGAGAATTATAGCGGTCGCTAGGAGGGCTACCATCCAGAGAACTATCATCCTGGGAACTATGGTCTGAACTTATGTAAATAACCTCTTGCGCAGGAGAAGATGTACTATGCGTAGGCGAAGCCTCCTCCACCTTAAAATTATCATTGGAATATTCCATAATAACCTCTTGTTTTGGAGAAGCGGAGGCTGTATTATGCGAACCACTATTGTTATCGTTATCACTACGTTTTTCGGTCTTCTGTATATAAGCCGTATCGTTTGGGTTGCTCTCATCTAAAGGTATAGATGGTCCATCCGATCATGAATAGCTTGATGCGTCATCTAAATCCAACTCCCTAGGCTGGGATTCTATCAACGGTATATTAGTCTCCGGCTCCTGAACGAAGTTAGGAATACTAGCTTGGCTAGGAAGAAGTAGGATAGGATTTATAGTTTCTACTGCTGCTTGACCGCCTTCGGCTGCATTCATCATAACTTCACGAACCAAATCTGCATCTATTTCCATTGGCTCTTCACCTGGCGTAGGCGAAGCCTCCTCCTGACTAGCTTGCGCAGGATTAGAGTGGTCGTGGCCAGCCGAATAACTATCATCCGGAGAACTATGATCTGAAGGCGCTGCTTCATCAGGTAAAATATCGTTACCCTCCGGTCACCCCTCATTAAAATTATCATTTGAATCTAAAGCCGACTCCCTAGGGTGGATTTCTATCGATGGCATAATAGTCTCCGGCTCCATAGCTTGAATATTATCGGCGCCGTCACCGCCCTCATCTCCGCTATAACCATAGATATCCTCATCCTCTAACCATGGAGATTTTGAGGATTGACTGTCTTCGGCTATATTACCTCCACCTATCAATCTAAGAACAGGCATATCTTGCGTAGTATCCGTTAAAGTCATAGTCATAGTATTACTACCACCACCTTTATATTTAAAAGCTCTACTTTTAGACTTATTTGGTCTTCTAGAGTCAGCTTGAGTCTTAGCTTTAG
>JAREIL010000031.1:0-200470 GCA_030142105.1 Fusarium sp. FL617 | reverse complement strand
TTTTTACTATATATAATATACTTTTTACCCTAAACCTACCTTAAGCTTAGCCCTAGTAAGCTATATAAACCTCGCTTCTACTATAATACTCTCTCTTTTGCCTATATTAAACTATCCCTTAGTTAATACTATATTTATTACTTATTTCTTATCTTTCCCTAAGCTATTTATATTTATATTATTTCTCCTCCCTCGTTCTTATCTCCCCCCCCTATATATATTATTATATTTTACTTTAATCTTATTACTTATCCCAGCCCTTTATATATCCTCTTTTATACTAATACGCCTCTATTTAAATATATCCCTATCTATATCTATTTACTATTTTACTTAAAAATATACTATATAATCTTATTTTATACCGCAAATCTATTTATTATTAATATTTTATATACTTACCGAGCCCGCTTAATCCAGTTATAATATACCTCCTCGTTTATATAATCCACTTTAAACCTATTATATATAAGTCTCTATAGCGTCTTACTTACCTTTATTATTATTATAACTAGTAATATTATATTATAATAACTATACTTACCCCCCTATACTTACCCTATATTATACTAGCTATATAGCAAACCGCACTCCTAGTAATACTTATAATTTATAAATTATAACCTTACTTACTATTAATTAAAATCTTTTTACTGCAATATTAAATAATCTTTCTGCTTATACTTTATCCTTTTTTTATACTCTTTTTTTGCCCTATTTATATACTATTTAATAAAATATATTAAGTATCCTACCTCCCGCATCTAATCTAGCTAACTATATAGCTTTATTATCTGCCTAGTCTCCTCTTATATATTTTTTTTTAGTTTATTTACTATTCTTACTATTAAAAATCCCTCCTCTTTTATCTCCTCCTCTTTTATCTCCTTCTCTTTTATCTCCTCTTTTTTTATTTTTTCTTCTTTAATATCCTCTTTATTATCCTCCCTATTATTCCCCTTAATAGTAATATACTCCTTACTATTTACTTCCTTAGTATTCTTTTTTAAGCATTAATTATAATACTCCGCTTATATCTCCTTATAGCAAATTTTAATTCTATTAAAAAACTAGCCTAGCACTAAGTATTAGCAGCCCTTACTTCTAATAAATAATCCTATTCCTTCCCGATTTATATAATTAATATTATTACTAAACTTACCTTCTTACCCTATTTTTCTATCTATTATAATTACTAAGTTTATAACCTCGCTTTTTTATTAACCTCTTTGCCTTATTTATTAAATAAAATCTATTAGCCTAAATAGCAGGCCTATATAAATCACCCTAATAATACCCCTAATATCTACTTTTATACCTAGCCCTATTATTATTATAATTTATTACTAACCCTCTTACTTATCGATCCAGTCTTATAAAGCCTTAGCTTATACTTCCCTTATTATTTTGCTATAATATACCTTAAAGCTAGCTAATATAGCTATTATCTTATACTACTTAATTAACTAGCAGTATATTATACCCTATTATACTAAGCTTATTTATGCCTTTACCTTTTTTATTATAGCTATAATACCCTCTTTTATTACTTTTATACCTGCTTTAACCCGCTTTATTTAATATTAAATATTTACCCTTATTATTAAAGCTTAGATAATTACTGCGTTTTATATTAATATTTGCTTTTAGAACTAAGCTTTTATTAATATTAATAATATTACTATTAGTATTACTAGTAAATATTTAAACCGATATAGCCTTATAAGTAGCCCTAGCCGCTTTTAATATTTAATATTTATAATAATAATATAATATTTATTAAAGAATATTTATTTTAATAGCCTTTAGGCCTAAATACTCTTTATATAAATAATAAATTCTTTACTTATAGCTATATTAGTATTAATTATTACTAATTATATATCTCGCTGCTACTCCTCCCGGTTAATATTATTTTTTTATTTTATACAATTAATACCTAGCTTAAGAGCCCTTATTATTAAGTCCTATATAAGAGAGATAAATAACATAACTATTATACTAACTAGCCCCTTTTTGCCCTATTTATTCTCTATAAAAGCCAGTAATATAAAGAATATATTTTTCTCCCCTCTTATTAGTAATATTATAATAAGCTACTTACTTCGGATTTTATTATTTTCTAGCCCTATTATTTAATATATATTATTATATTACTATAATATCTTCTAATTAGTATCTTCGCTTAATATATATTTTAGCCTGATATTAATTTATATATATATAAAATAAGAAGCTAGCTTAGTATATTACTACTGCGTTAATAAAGCGGCCTGCTAATAGTAATATATATATTAATTATAAACTTATTTTTATTTATAGCCTCCTACCTTATAATAGCATATAAAAAAAAACTATCTTACTAGCTATAATATATACCTCTTAGCGCTAAATAATATATTATTACCTCTTTACCGCTATATTAACTATAACTATATTTATTTTTACCAGTTATTTTCTCTTACTAAAATTCTTATTAGTATAAATAAAAAATTAATATTATAAATAGCTAATCTCTTAATAATTTAATATTATCTCTAGTTATAGCTAATTAGGGAATTATAAGTTAACCTTATAATAGCCCTATATTATATAGCTATTATATATTACCTAACTATCTTATATATATTTAACCCTTAGTTGCCAGCGCTACTTATTTATTATTAAATTAGCTACCTTATCGTTATTATTAGCTATAACAGACTTAAGATTTATTTGCTATATAATTAAGCCCTTAATTTTGCGGCTTATCTTTATAGCTATATACTAGTAATTTAATATTATTAGCTAGGCCCTAATCTTAATGCCGAAAATAAGTATAAGCTACTTACTTAATATTATTATATCTTATATTTCTTTCTTTGCTAACTTTTAAATCTATAAATTAAGTAACTTAGATAGTTTATAAATATTAGCGAGCTAATATAATACTTTCTTAAATAGTAATAGCTATATAATATATACTACTATTATCTAGCTTAAATACTTAAGTAAGAAATAAGCTATTTTATAATTATTTATCCCGCTGCTTAGACTTTTATTTTTATCGCGGTTAGTAATAATAACTACTTACCTATTAAAAATAAAAATATTTTTTAATAGCTACTTAGTATTATAATATTTTAGTATTACTATCTCGGGATTATATCTAGGTTATCCTTTTTAGATATATATTACTAAATATATTTTTATCTAAAATAACTTTAGCTAGCCGAAATACTTTATAATTACCTCTCGGCAATATATATATAATTTATTATTATCGCTTATATTTATTATTTTTTAAAGCCTTTTGCCTATAATATCTATTAGCTTTTTAGCGCTAAAATATAGCTATATATTTTTCCGGTTTATTATAAATAACTATTTTAGCCCCTTATATATTAAACTATTAATAATATCTTATAGCTATATAATCTGCTATAACTTACCTTTTTATTAGCTACTTATTAGCTTATTAAGCTAATCTTTAGTATTATATAGCACTACCTAAGTTATTAATTAAAAGCTAGTTATAATAATATTCTTACCTAGATAGTTTATTATCTTATTATTACTATCCTATTATAGCTATACCTACCTATCCTTATAATTATAATACTCTTAGCTATATATTATTTACTAAATAATTATACTAAATAGCAAATATAAGCCGCTTATAAGCTATTCTTAATAACCCTTATAGAAGTATTTAATTACAGCAAAACTTATTTTATATATTAAATTCTCTAAGTTATATAAGTTATTCTTAAAGAAGTATTTTAATATTAGCACCTAGCTATATTATAAAAAGCCAGCTAGAAAGTAAATATATAAATACGCTAAGACCTAATTATTATTCTCCTTAATACCTAGTATAGCTATAAAATATAATAATAAATTATAATATTACTTTCGGCCTAGCTTTTATTTAATATTACTAATATAAAAGCGGCAAATAGCTTAATTAAGCGCATTAAAATTGCTTTTAATATTATTATTTATATTTATACCTAAATTTATTTTTACCTCTTAGCTAATATTATTTTTTTATTACTATTACTGCCTTTTTTAATTCTAATTCTCTTCTCTCCTTATTTTCCTTTTATTATAATTAGCTATAATATTAAACTGCCTTATAATATTAGTAAGATACCCCTATTACTTATTTATAAACTAAATATTATACTCCTTCTAGGCTTTATTCCGCCTAAGTGCCTAGATATAAATATAATAGCATAAATACCACTCCTAATCTGCGCTATATTATTTTATTATTATTATCTCTTATTTATACCCAAATAGTATTATAACCGGCTTTATTATATTAATACTCCTAAGCCACTTAAGTATCTTATTTAGCACCCTATTAAGATATTTTAATTCTTATACTAGCTTATAGCAGAAGCTTTTAATTAAAGCTTATAGCCTCGTATTAATATCTTAGGCCTCTTATTTCTATAGCTTTAACTTATTTATTTTAAATATTAATAATAAACTAGCCTAATAAAGCTTAAGCTTATTTTTACCTTATAAATATGCTACTTACTTTATAAATTATACCTATTAGGACTCCTAATTAATATTATTTAGTGCCTTAATCTTTCTTTTGCGCTTAATAGCAGCCCTTTTAAGCTTCTTCTCGCAGCTTTTAATAAGCTTTAATAGCCCGGGATTAATACTAATATTAGTATTAATATTAGCTAAGCCCTCTCTTAATTTGCTTTTATTACTTTTATAGCTACTATAGTAAGTTTATATTACCTTAATAATTTAATATCTTATATATAAAGCCCTTTATAGTAACTAAAAAGTAATTAATTCCTAGTTATATTATTATAAATTATTTTTACTTTCTTTATTCTCCTTTTTTTATTTCCTCTCTTCTTTCTTATTATATTTAGCTACTACCTAATACTTATCTCTATTTATCTTATTATAAGTTAAATACTTATAATTCTTATAGCTAAAACCTATATATATCTTAAGTTCTGGGATTAATAAGTTTCTATTTAGTAATAATTTTATATTCTTATCTATTAGGTCTTAAAGTATCCGGGGGTTTTATTTTAGGGAAGAAAATAATTTAATAAATATAATAACTTCCCGTAGCTACTTCCCGGCTATCTTATAATAGTTATAATAATAATACTCTATTTTAACCGTGCCTAGCTTAATAGCTACTAAATAAAGTAGATATAATAAAATATTAAGCTTATTACAGAGCTAAATTATTTGCCTTAGCTCTAACCTTTTTACTATTAATTACTCTAATAAAGCTATAATAATAATATATAATAATTTATAATAAAATATATTTAATCCCGGCGGGATATAACCTACTTTTTTAAATATAATAATATATATTACTTATAATTTTATAAGCCTTTTTTTTTATTTATCTTACTTTTAATTAGTATTAATATTAGTTTTTCCCTCTATTTTTATTTATTATTATTATTTATATTATTTTTATATTTACTTTTTTAATTACTTATAGTAATTAATAGCTTATTTTTTCTTATTATTTAGCGCTAATTAATCCTTTAGTGCCCTTAGGGTTAACTTCTAATCTTAATTAATACTTAGGGTTAGCTACTTAATATTAACTTTAAGCCCTAGCCCTAAGGTAATATAATCCTAGGGGAATATCTATGCTTCTAACTAATAGAGTTGCGTTTATACTAACCCTAACTCCACCTGCGGTTTAAGTCCTATTAGGACTATAGCTAAACTAGCGACTAGGCTTTAATAACTTACTAAATAGCTAGTTTTATTCTTACCTATTTAATCTCTAAGCTTATTAAATTATAGCTTTTTATAACCTTAAAGTACTTATTATATAAACCCTTTATAAAAAGCTATTAATAAAATATATTACTTTTTTAATAAGTAAAGCCTATATTTATTTTAATAGTATTTATACTCTAAGGGCTAGGCTTATAGCCTAGTTTAATATAATATACTTTTTATAAATACTTATTTCTTTATCTTATATTTATATTTATAGCCTAATAAATTATAATAAATATATATTAAAACCCTTTACTTTTAGGCTTATTAAATACCTTAATTAATAAGTTATTATTTAAAATAAATAATAAAACTAAGATCTCCTTATTACTATTAATTAGGTTAAATATTTTAGCTTATAACTTAACTTTATTAATATCCTTTTTTATAAGTATATATAATATATTACGCAAATAGGCTTAAATCCTATATTATATTATTATATATTTATATAACTTATAATAAAAAAAGCATAAATTACTTATATAAATAAAATATTTTATTATAAATAATAATAATAATAATATAAACTATAAAACTTAAGAAACTCTTTATTATTATTATATTAATTTAAATTCTTTTATTTATATCTTAATTAAAATTATTTTTTATTTTAGTTATAATTACTTATATAAGTCTAACTGCTATATCTCTATGCGGTAATTAATATTAGATTTTAATTAGGTGCTTTATATAAGCCACCCCTATTAGCTAAAAAATATTAAAATTAAAGTCTCTAAAAGAAAGATTATTAAATTCTTTTAAAGGAAATTTATTTTAATATAATCCTAATATTAATTTTTATAATTTTATAAGTTTTTAGGGTTATTTTAAGGCCTATTAATTAAGATCTAGAGTTTATTAGTTACCCCAAATTTAATTTATTAGCTACCTTATATTATATTAGCGCTTTTTTATTTCTTCCTAAAAGAAATTTATTAGTTACTAAATAACACGGGGAATAACTCCTAGGGTAATTATAAGTAGTATTTACTTAACTAATTCTATTTAAAATAAATATATAAGCTAAAAAATAATATATAAGCTACCTAATAGGGTTATAAACTCTTTTATTTTTATTTTTAATTAATTATTTAATTATTTAAATAAAATAAATAATTAATTAAGAAACTTACTAAGCTTATAAGTTAAAAACCTAAGCTTTAAGTTATAACTCTAAAAGTTAAATTATAATTTAATCTATTAGACTATAAGTAATATACTTATAAGTAAATACTATAACTGATTTTTAATTAATAATACTAACTTAAATTATAGCTAAGATATTAATAATTTCCCCCTTGGCGTTTTTTTTATTACGCAAGGACTTTTAACCTAGCGATTTAAATAGGGCAGTTAAAGCCTATTAAGGCAAATTCTAATATTACTAATAAAGTATTATAAATATAATTAAGGACTTTAATACTAAAGAATATAATAATTTATTAAAATAAGCCTAAAATAGTAAGCTAAAAGGTATAAAAATAAATAAGAAACTAATTAATTAAAAGACTAAGGTTAAGCTTATTATATTTAGCTATTAAATTTTTTTTTTTACCTAACTTTTTCACTTATTATAATAATATTTATAATAAGGGATTGTAATTATAAAAAGAGATAAGCCTATTTAAATAGCTTTTAAATTAGCTAAAAAAGCCTAATTTAAAAAGGCTTATTATATTAAAAAAAGAGGTATTTTTTAATATCTTAGCTAAAAACCTAATAAATCTATATATAAGCAGGCATAAAAGGTAATTAATAGATTTAATAAAAAGTATTATATCCGTAAGGGATTATAAGCCGTGATAGACCTATTAGAGCTATTAGCTATAAAAGCGAAGTAAAACAATTTATTAAACTTAGATTTATAAGAGAGAAATTTATATATTTTATAAAAGAGAGTTTATATATTAAAAGTTAAGTTATAAAATTAAAAACTAACTTTAGTATAAAAGATTTATAATTAATTAATTAAGATTATATAACCTAATAGACTCTTTATTATATATAATAACTAATATAAAAATAACTAATAGTAGTTTTAATAATAATATTAACTCATAATAAAAAAGTTTATAATTTTACTAGCTTATATAAAATTAATTAAATTAATATAATATAAAGTTAATTTTATTTATAAAGCTATTATTAAGCTATAAGTTTAAATAAAGGCTTATAAAACTAATATTATTATAAATTTATTAAATACTTTAAAATATCTTTTTAAAACTTATTTTTTAATATAAATAATAAAATAAAATATTAAACTAAAATTTAACTTTTATTTTTCCTAGATATATTAAAATAATAGTATATCTTATTATAAACTAGAAAAATAAGTAAAAAGGTATTAATAATATATATAAAAAAAGCTTAAATACTAGCTTATAACTAATAATATAGAAACTTAGTTTTTAATACTAAAGACCTTAACCTCGGCAATTGCGGTTCGAGCAGGTATTGTCACAGGCACCCATTCTTTGCCCTGATCAGGACGATCATTAGGCATGTTTGCAAACGCTCCATGCTGAGTTTCATCACCATTCAGCCATCTTTCTGACGTTAAAGCGCCCGAGGATGAAACACGTTTCTCGGTGAAACGAATAATATCAGTGTATGTGAGTGTCTCGTCATTCGCCTTCCATTCGACTTTGAACCCTTTGCCGACTAGGAGAAATGTCGTAGGGTTATGTTCTATGATGAGGCCATATCCTGGGCCTTGTACCCCCAGAGCAAAGGCTCGGCTGATCGTGAGCTCATATGCTGTCCAGCGCACCCTCACGGCTGGTGTTGGGTCTTTCATACCCGCAAGAGGAGGGTGCTCAAATGCGATACCGACCATGTTCTTGGATTCTCTTCGCGCCTCAAGAATATGTGAGGACACAGAATTAAGTAGCTGATAAGACTCGGCAAGGACGAGTTCGCTTGCAGTTTGAGTATCAACACCAAAAGGACTCGTTCCCAGTGCCTGGTGGCTCCCGATTGGAACCCAGAGTCTTCGTCCACCAAAGTCATCTCGGCGCTGCTCAGGGATGAACAAAGCCTGGCCCCTATGCTTATAGATCTCGCATTCCTCGTCGGTTTGAGGGTGATAAAGATCTGGGGCGATGAAATCCAGTGTTGGTGCAAATTTTTGCCAAATGTCAAGAACCGTGCTGACACCACCACCGGATGGATACTCTCCTGGCTTTGCTCCTCCGGTTGCTGGACCAATTCCTTGTTCACTCGGTCCGGCTAGCCAGACATTGGTGTACAAAGGCAGACTGTACCTCTCTCGGCCGGCGGATGCTACGTGTTCAACGTACAGGGCGTAGTAGTATGCCATGAACAGTTCGTCTGTCCACATGCTGACTCCAAAGGTATCCTCCCAGCTCGGTAAAGGTCCATCTTTTTTGAAGTCCGAGGCTTTAAACTTGGCGAGATTCTCTTTGAGGTGCGGGTGTAAGGTGTTCCAGTCCTTGGTTAGGAAGTTGACCAGGTCTCGTGGCACACTGCTGGAGAAAAGGTTGATTGCTATAGGACTGTGGTCACGGGCAGAGTGGTGAAAGCCTGGCTCATTTTCCACCTGAACCATAATAACTATGCGCTGTTTATCGTTCTCTGCAAGAAATTGCAGCATTTTTGCAAATGCTTTCGCATCGGCTTGAGAGCACTCGTTGCTGAAGACGGATAAAACACCAGAGTTTTTTAATCGTCCAAATTTGTCTTTGTAATACATTCTAGGGAATCGGTCGGGATTCTTCTTCACCCAAGATGGCGCATAGGTGGATTTACCTGTATAGCAGTGAGTATACCATCAATACGTGGAACTGAGGGACATCAACCATTCTTCCAAGAGCCGAACCAGAGAAGAATCAGTTTCATGTTGTGTTTACATGCGCCTTCTATGACGGCCGACAGATTGGTGAAGTCGAAGGTACCCTCTTCGGGTTCAATTTCCTCCCAGCCCACTCCACCTAGGATGGTATTGATGCCAGCTTTGGAAATCTTTTCCCATACCGTATCCATGTAGCGATAAGAGCTCAGAGAGGAGTTCTGTAGTTCACCGCCAAGAATCAGGTATGGCTGGCCATCTACCAATAGCTCCCAAGTGTTGCCAACCTTGTGCAACCGCGGAATTTGAATTCTAGCATTCATTGTTGTTTAGATGGAGCGGATTTGAAGTCGTTTCGTTCGAGGAAGTGTTGCCCTACTGATGCATGTGGATTATTCAGCGGACTTAAATGATGTCAGATAAACGATCATAAACCCAACTTGTCCATTATCTCTCGCCCCTGATTTTTAAATAGACTTAAATCAACGCATTGACTGGCAGTGACTGAGAAATCTCACATAGCCCAATGCCGACATATAGGCGGCTTTTTCCAACCCTCACTCGCCGGAATTAAGTTCCAGTAGTGCTGTTCTAATTCTGGCTTGCCAAAGTAAGGTATACGTCATTCCATTCCTATGTCCCCTGGGGATGCATTGAGAAGTGGGGTAAGACACTTGATTGGAGAATCATTGAATCATCAAAGTCGGTATTTACCGTAGTAAGGCTGATAATTTCAAGTTCGAGGAAGGTGCTGTCGGCTTTGGCTGGAGGGAGGCGGCTTTGGCTGGAGGGAGGCGGCTTTGGCTGGAGGGAGGCGGCTTTGGCTGGAGGGAGGCGGCTTTGGCTGGAGGGAGGCGGCTTTGGCTGGAGGGCAGCGGCTTTGTCTGTATCTGATTGGTCGTCATTGGTTAGTGGCAATGATCTGCAATTGTTAGATCGTGTCGATGAGCTGATCCTTTTGGTGACAATCTGCAAGTTTTCTCATGTGCATGCATCATGAAAGCCAACTGCATGCGTGCAAATTAGGATCATTTCCCGGCGAAGGCATTATAATAAAAGTTTTGTCTACTAAAAAGCTAATGCTTCTAGTTTTCAATGAGCAAAAGCAAAAGATCCATGCCACTTATTCTCAATCTTACATTCCCATTTAACAACCCCAGATTGTCACAAGCCCCCTCCACAGGTCATTCTTTTCGTCCCCACTATCCGTCATATTTGTGTCCTTTTCACCACTTTATCAATCCACTATGTCTGTGCCAATCTTGAGTCCCAAAGAGCGGTACATCTACCTGCGAACAGCCAACATTGAAGCTGCTATCGATAGCGAGTCACAGCTCTTGGTTTCATTGAAGCGAAAAGGCGAAAACTTTGACTTTCTTCCTTCGAAAAGCTATCATCAGCGATGCAATGATGGTCAGTATCATTGGGGTGATATTACCTATCGTTACCGTCACGGTGATGATCGTTGGATCGATGGAGATTCTGCCGAAAGGCGCTCTACAATAGAGCCTCTTCAGATGAACTCAAGTTTAGCTGCAGCTGACCTGAGCGCTACTGTATCGCCAGGTCCTCTGAGTGTCATCCGAGAATGGATAGAGGTGGATGGAGACCTTGCTTTGCGTTTCACGATTCACAATCTCAGCCAACAACAGGTCGAGATCGGTAGCTTGGGACTTCCCATCGAGTTCAACAGCATCTTTACTGGCAAAACACAATCTGAGATGCAAGATGAGTGTTGTCTCTTTGATCCATATATCGGGTTCGACGCTGGTCATCTTCGAGTAGCCCCTGTCAATCCTACAACTGGATCTGCCTCTGGGTTGCTAGTCACACCGCTACAGGGAACAGACACTCCTTTCCAGGATTTCCGGAACCTCAAAGAGCCATATTTTGAAGACACCGCCTACGGAACCCATACATTCGAAAACCTTTTCGAGTGGCAGATTTTGACAAAGGCATGGGTGGAGAATGAATGGAGTCAGTCTGATCAACCGCCCTGGCACGAACCATCCAGCAGAATACTCGGTGGCAACGATTATTTCCAGATTGGTGTGCGGTTCACCATGACGGAAGGATTGAGAGGGTTTGACGACACCCTAAAAAGACTAGGCACGCCCTCAGTCCTTGCTGTACCTGGGTATATCCTGCCTCAAGAATTGCCCGGTCAGCTTCTGGTGAGCGCACCTTCACCAGTCAAGTCATTTTCAAGCTTTCCTGAGGGTGCATTGACAGTACAAAAGTCACTCGAGAACGTCTACACGATCCGTCCATCAGATTCAAGGTTGACATGGGGCCGAGCTCGCTTGGATATTCGCTATGAGGACAGGCGACTCCAGACAGTTCATTATTTTATCACTAAATCGACAACCGAAACACTAGACGATATGGGCAATTTTCTCTACACCAGGGCATGGTTCACCGACGAGACCGATATCTTCAACCGAGCCCCATCCATATTATCTTACGACTATGAGGAAGGAAACGTTATTCTTCAAGATCCTCGCGTATGGATATCTGGTTTGAGCGACGAAGGCGGCACTGGCGCTTATGTTGCCGCAGCCATGAAGCAGCTATTACAACCGAGCCATCAGGAGATCACAAAGCTTGATGAGTTTGTTAACAAAACTATCTGGGGCAAAATTCAGCTACCAGACCATTCAGTCAAGAAGTCACTTTTTTTCTATGACCCCAAGATTGACTACCAGTATAGCGAAGACATAGACTGGTCTAAATGGGCTTCCTGGAGTCGTGAGGATGCAAACCTGGCAGACCGGGCATACAATTATGTTCATCCCACAGCTGTGTACTGGGTTATGTACCGTCTGGCCCGCGCATATCCGAAACTCCTCTCCCAAACTTGGGACTGGTATCTTGATCACGCTTGGGCCACAGCCTATCGCATGACTGAACCTGACGTGCAATGGACTAAGATGGGTCTGATGGGTGAAACTGTAATCGGCTACGTGATTGCTGACCTTGATCGGGAGGGGCTTATCGAAAGTGCCGGACGCCTCAAGGGGAGGATGAAGGAGCGGACTGAGAACTGGAATTCTGAGGCGGTTCCTTTCGGAAGCGAAGCACCTTGGGACTCCACAGGTCAAGAAGGAGTTTATTACTGGGCTAAGTGGGTTCTTCTTGCACTGGTCTTGTCTCGAGTCAGAGCTAACAAAATCAACAGATATTTCGGGTTTGACGCCCTTTCGGCACGCACTGTTGATAGTGTGCTCGGGTATATGCCAACAGTACCGCATTGGGCTTGGAATGGCAACGCTCGTCGTTACTGGGATTTTAAGTAAGTAGAGTGATCTTCGGTGTGTATTCGTTTTGACTAAACTTCAATAGTGTCGCGGGAAAATTGAGACGTATAGAACGCCAGGTCCATAACTACGGATCCTCATTAAATTCGCAAGTTCTCCTCGACGCCTTCCGTAACGATCCCACAGACATTTACTTACTGCGTGTCGGGTATGGTGGTAGCCTAGCACCCATCGCCAATATTAACCAGGAAGGCTTCCCCTCCACGGGATTCCATGCGTGGCCAGACACTATGAAATGGGATGGCTTCACTGGTGACTACGGTGGTGCCTTTCTGGGCATGGCCCTCAATGGGGGGACGTATGTTACAGATATCCCCGAAATTGGCCCTGTTGCCTTTGGTGGGATCTTGACGCAGTCAACAGGAAAGATAACTGTTGTGCCAAAAAGCGCTGTGCGACAGAGGGTTTATATTGGCTCTCTGAGACTGATGATTGAGATCGATATGGGTCAAATCGTCCAGTTGCATTTCACCGATGATTCTATCTCGCTGCTCATCAAGAAATCGTATCGTGCTCCAGACCTTGATTCGGTCGTGGTGTGGCTAACTTCACCACCAAGTGCGAAATGGCGGGTAACCAACAAAGACTCTCTGCTGCGTCGGGGAGGGTGGAAGTGCGCACTTGGCGGATCCGAGATTAATATTGCACGGGTCTAAGATCTAGCATCGGTCCTTTATTGCCAAAACTAAGATTAATTCAAAAGGATTTTGATAAGGTTCGAGATGCCGTGCTAAGCTTACCAGAGCGTAGAAATGTAATTCCCAAGTGGGTTGGGGGGGCTCAAAACTGAACATTTTTGTATGATCCGAGCCGTTGAAAGTTCTTTGTGCTTTATTTCCAGCCTGTGTCACGCCTCTGATGATGTTGAATCCGACTTGAGTGCCCTCATAAGCCACTTGGCGTAATGGCTACAGACGATAGATCGCACAAAGTCGCGGGACATTGACGCCTCTCACTGTAAGAAGATCACTTTGCTCAACGCTCGATCAAGTTTAACAAGTCTACAGTATCGCATATTCATTCGAAGTGGGCATTGCCTGATCCGTGTAGTCAAGAGTCCGGTTATGGGCACGCTCGTATCAAGACATGCAAGCACTGGATATTGGATGCTTTGCTGAATGAGGCTAAACTCCTCTGATCTACCTACAGATACTGTCCTATTGTCCACCGAATAGTCCAAGCATCATTCTAGCCGACAACATCTACTTTCCTTTTCCCAATTTGACTCATGGCATGACGCTATAGATGCGCTTTGACAACGACTAACCTCTGAAAACAGGGTAGACGTGCGCAAGTAAACACTGGTTGATTCGGCAAGGTATGTGTCTTGGATAATTATTAACCTGTCGCGTGCTGCGTAAGACTAAGTAAAGGCTTAATTCCTCTGCTGAGCTAAAAGCAAGTGGTGTAGCGTCCAAAATGCAGATAGCTCAAATCAGGAGTAGCAATTGTAATAGAACGACGACAGCCCTCGGATGCTGATCATGCGGGCAATTGCGTGTTAGCTTCTGAACTGAGCCTGATTCCCTCTTTGGCCCGGTGGCGATTGAAAAAATTCCAACCGCTCCAAACAAAACGCAGTCACGTAGCTCAGGTGCACCTCCTCTTTCTTTTATGGCGATGAACTCCCCGGTTTTGTCACTGTATTATTGATCGTTAGGGATGTTTTGTCGGGCCGACTTCCTACGAGAGTAAGCAACCGTCCAATAAGAACTTCAACTATATATCTGACATTACCGAAAGCCGACAAAATTCACCCGTCAAAAGGCTGACGAATAGGCATCGTCCAAAGCCGACAGGTATGTCTACCGTTACGAGCAAGACACTAGCGGGGGTCGTGGAACTCTGTCTCCAAGACTACACTGTGCTACTAGCGCCAGGCTAGTCGTCCCTTGTGGAGGGTTGACGCTTATGTGCAATGTTGGCTCAGAAGCAAATCCGGGGTTCTGTAGTTGAACCCTCCAACGTTGATCAGAGGGGCTATATTAAGGTATCTGGGGACCCCGTATTACCTCCAAGATTCGGAAACAAACCAAAAACACAACTTTACTCAGCATCCCTTCTTATTATCTCTCAACCTCCTTATAATGCATTCCGTCCTGCAAAAATGGCGAAGCATGAACCCCCAGCGGAAGAGGGCTTGGGAGCTCTTCCCCATCTTATGTATGGCGTGGCTGTTCTACGCTTTGGATGGATCAGTCATCAGTGTTATGATAACCAACCCTGATTTTAAGAGGGTATGTGCTGGCTGTTATTTCCGAGAATCGTCTGACTTAGGACTAGAGATTCGCGCTCGACGATAGCAGACTGGGCTTATATGTCTTGCTTCCTAGTATAGGGGCTCTGGTCAGCACCGTTGGCTTCGGCGCCATCATCCCAAAATATACCGGTCGCAAATGGGGATTTCAGATTGCCACCGGTTTTGTGGTTCTAGGTGTCATTTTGCAGACCTTTCCCGACAAATGGGGTTGGTGGTACTATACTACTGTGGAAAGCTTTGCTGACTGTGTTATAGAAGCTCTCTGCACTGGTAGGTTCTTGATGGGATTTGGTGGTGATCTCAATGGAATGGTTCTGGGATGGTATGTCACAGAAGCATCTCCCAAGAATGTTCGTGGTAGAAGCTTGATTCTTGTTCAACAATTCTCAAGCTCGTTCTTTGCTATCATCGGTTATTGGGCGGCGTATGGTGAGCATCACCCGTCAAGGCCATCTTTACCGTTCGTCACTAAGCCACATATTTTACAGGCATCGCGTTTCTTGACCAAGAAAAGTCTTATAGCTGGAAGGTAGCCAACTCGCTCCAATTCGCTCCTGCGCTTGTTTTCTTCCTGCTAGTTTTCAAGCTCGTCGAATCCCCCCGCTGGCTTGCAGCCAAATATCCCAAAGATGATTTGCCTATGCTGAGGAGTTTGTCATGGCTACGAGCGAAAGCGATAGACCATCCAGATGTGATTGCGGAAGGTAGAGAGGTCAGAGACTATGAGGTCTGGTCACGTCAGCACGAGGCTACAAACCCTCTCAACATATTCATGGAGAAGAGACTTACAAAACGTTGGCTCTACTCTATGGTGCCTCTTCTCCAGCAACAATTTTGTGGGGTCGGTCTTCTCGGAGTAAGTTTGAGCCTCTCTGTGCGGATTACTGAGCCTCCGTATTAATTTCGGCTGAAGCTCTACGCTGCCATCATTTATCAGCAACTTGGTCTCAACACACAGAGGAACGCATTGCTTCTGAATGCATGTCTCCAGATACTCTATGCTATTGCTGCATTAGGATCCTCTTACTTCGTCGAAAGACTTGGAAGACGAACATGTATTCTGACAGCCTCCATCATCCAGTCTTGTGGTCTAGCCTGCATCTGCGGTCTTGCAGTAGGAACCAAGGATCGCGCAAATACTGTCGCGAATGCTTTTATTGGTGAGACCCAATATCCACCCGAAGTGTTCCGCTAATCATCAGTCTAGTCGTCTTTATCGTTCTCAACACGTGCGTTTACTGGCTACTGGGTACGGGACCTACTGTTGTATATGTTAATGAGATCTTTCCAAACCATGTTCGAGAGATCGGGGTCGGCACTGCCAATGCTATACCTATTGGTATAGCAGTCGCTTTGGGCCAACAATGGCCGTCTGCTACCACCAGGCTTGGGCCATACTCGTACTTCATCTTGTTTGGGACGTGCACCTTTGGCACTATTCTTTGCTGGTTCTTTGTTAAAGAGCCGAAGGGTTTGTCTATTGAGCGAATCGATGTGGTACGTAATTTTCTGGACACCTAGATGGTCATTATTAACGCTTTACGTAGCTCTTTGGTGAAACCGACAAAGTTGAGGAGATGGAAACTAAGTTTAGCGAAGCGCGTGCTGTCAAGGACGAACACTGTGCCCCCGCTACGGAATTGCGGGAGTACTCAGAGCAGAAACCTTGATGAAGTGGTTGAGTTGGTGCTGGTCGAAGGAATCGTATGTCATTGCTCAAGTGGTACACCATGTCAGATTTCATGTAGGCCCTGGTGTGATCCCAAACCTTAATGGGTCTTGATAGGTCGCAACGTCCGAATGATTATCAATGCTGAGCTTCAAGTTCCGGGGCTTGCCCTCTAGTTGTGATCAAGCTGCGACGCTCGGTCTTCTGACTTCATCACCCTCCGCAATCATCAAATTCTAGAATATTGTCTGTGTGTTGACTAAGGACTCCTGGTACGGAGCGTAAACATTCCTGAGTTACTAGAGGGCCATGCTGCGGCAGGCTACAACGTACTGCAACATAAAAACCACTCTCTCTCAAGAAAACAGACGCACATGATGAAATATGTAAGGTAGGTGGTCCGTGGTCCACATGAGACTACCGTATCCGGATAAATTCCATGTGATCCGGGTTGGAGTCAACTACATCGCTCATCAGTAGTCTCCATCTCACATGCATACCACTGGGTTGTTTTGACCTGAAACTATTTTAATTTATCAAGTGAGCCTAATCACGAATTTGCCATTTGGCATTTTCATTCAATAAGAGGAACGACTCCAATCTGCACTACTTACAGATGTTGTGGCATAATGACGAATAAAATAGCCTGAAAGTTTTCGCATTACTCACTGTTCAATACCTGATTTCATTCGGTATAATATGACGAGCAAGAGGTGCGTGCTGCTATCAAGGAGCTATCCATCTACCCAAACGTTTCTTTTGTTGCAGCTTCAGACCGCCACCGTACTGTGACTTTCCACAGGGGGGAAGAGCAGGCTTTTATGTTCAGAAGAAGTAGGTACTATACCGTACTAGCTCTGCAGATCTGCAGCTTTGAAGGTAAATATGTGGGCATTGCAATTGTGAATGCTCTTGTGATGTGAAAAAAATCGGGTTCTTTATTATTGTTGACGCAGTGCTCTTATTAACTTTAGAGACGCAAAGCATACATTATCTAGTGCTGTGACTTTGCAGAATAGCATTCAGCCCTTCTCTCCCAATACAATTCTCGAACAGAAAGCTCTTTGCTAGTTCATCCAATTCACCTTCCGTCTTTCCTCGGAATAAGTCCGCAAACTCCCATCCCAGGTACTCGCTCAGCAATGACTCTCGTACGACTCTCTCAAGGTGTCGTTCGAAAGGCCATTCGTGAGGGTACATAATCCTGTGCAAATGTTTTGGGATCATCTCTTTTAACTTGTCAGTAAGCGGTTGATATACTGATCGTACTTCCTCTTTGTCCATGTTACCCCAGAAGTCAAGGGAAAGCTTACGCTTCTTATCGATAAAGGGTTTAACGAGACGCATGTATGGTGAGTTTGGATCAACATATACCATTCCCTGATGGCCGATATCCTTATAAAGCCAGATACTCCAGCTTATTTCATCCTTTGTGTAGATACTTAACTGATCTCGGAGCATCTTGAAGCGGCAGTCATTCACAGTTTCTGCTTCCGGATCAGTGCGCGAGTCCGCGTATACGGGACCAAATTCACCATTCCAGATGGGTACTCTCTTCTCGCGCATGAAAGTCGTCATTCGATCAAACTGAGTTTGAAGTATCGCCGTTTGCTCTTTGCTTCCAGAATAGAGTGGCTGACCTGCGATGGGGAAACCATACATAGAGTAATCGTGGCAGGCATACACTGAGTTTGGTAGTACGTGTTCAAAGCGGCTGAAATCCGAAGAGTACGTGTTGCCATCGATGAATAAAATCGTATCGGGGTCTACTGCACGGATCTCTTGCTCAGCGCGCTCATACCAGGCGATGAGCCGCATATGTTTGGGGTCTGCAGGCTCGTTAAGCAGGTTATAGCCAGCAACCACTGGGCTAAGCTTATAACGGGCGGCAATGGCTCTCCAAAGCTCAATAGCCTGGTCTTGGAAAACGCGAAATTCCCAAAATAAGGCCTTTGAGATTCCACTATCGCAGTGCCAATCTTGATTTTGTCCTCCTGGAACCGCATGGAGATCTAGGATGACGTAGAGGTTGTAGGCGGCACAAATTGTGATGACGCGATCTAGGAACATAAACCCTTCTTGCTTGAACGAATCAGGGTTTTGATCATCAATGAAGTGGCGATAGTTGAACGGAAGCCTGATGCAGTTGATGCCGAGTGAGGATAAGAAGGCAGCATCTGCCTCAGTGAAGAAATAATGGAGGAGCTTATTAAAGAAGAATTCTGCCTTTTCTTGACCAATAGTAGCAGCAAGTGTGGCGCGGTGTTCGTGCTCATGACCGGCATAACCCGTGACGAAATTTTCCATATTGAGGTATCCACCGAGTGCAGTTCCTTTGAGAGTGACTCGGGCACCAGCCGTGTTGACTATGGCGTCCCCAGATACGCGCAGTGGCTCACAAGGGGGATTGTGACAAGAAGGCATTTTAGCGCAACGAACTGTTAGAAAGAAAGAGTTGAGTATAAGTATTCCAGAATTAACGTCTGGAGATAAGATGCGGCGATGTATTTGACCCGATCAGCAGGGTAATTGAAAACATACAACTCAACAAAGAGGCAGGATCAGAACTAATTTGTACACCGAATCTGTCGATATCGGCCAGCCAAGGGTTCGGAGGGGAGTCACGTCGCTACATATCACGTCTTGCGACCCACTCATTGGTGCCGGAGCGAATCGTTTTATGGTTGGGCCGCTTCACATTACCGTAACCACACGTCTAGCTTATTTCCCAGTTAATTACAAACGCCTATCGTGTCTCCGCCCAACCAAGTGTGGCCAAACCCGCAGTCCGATATTGACAGAGGCGGCTCATTCAGCTCGTGATAGGCTGGCTAAATTTACCAATGTCGGGTTCGATAAGTGCCTGAGGTAAACAAGGCGAGTACCCATTTGGGCCTTGTTCCTTTCACTTTCTCCCATAGCAAGTCCGGCTCAAATAACCCTGTCGATTTACTTCGCCTAACTTTTGGTGATGAAGATCAGCCGCTGCGTAGGGCTTATTCTAGTGTTTGACAAGAGCGTATATAGTTATCTCTGTTCTAGGCTAAATACCCACTTAGCTTAATCACATGTTATAGTGCGGGCAAGCATAAACAGTATATATAAGACTGGCTTTTCCTTATTACTACTTGGTATTTAGCTTACTTATTATCATAGAGTAATTTATATTAATTTGGTAAGTTAGGCTTATAAGAAATAAATTAATTTATATAAAGTTTATATTATTAAATAATATAAAATTTAATATAATTAAAAGATATTATACTATAATAATATTTATAATACAGTGAAAAGCTTTTTAATTTAATTTCTATTTTAAGCTAGAGTTACTTAAAAATATAAGTTTAAACTTAATATAATTTTGAAACTAATTTAAACTTAGTTAGTATTTAGCTATATTAAGATAATTCTTATTAATTCTTAATTAAATCTTATTATAATTAATACATATTTTATAACCCTTATAGCTACTTTATATATATTATACTCTTTTTATTTATTTATTATATAATTACTTAAAGTATAAATAATAATTATTTCTTATAAAATCAAAATATAATATAAATAATTATAAAATAATAGTAAGATTAATAAGTAGTAATTTAAGAGTACAATACTATTCAAACTGCTTTTAACCAATATTAAGGTTAAATATAAGGTCTCTAAATAATATCTATAGCAAGGCGTTTCTTACTGTCCTATCGCTTGTAATCTTAGAGACAAGTATTCTTAAGACCCGTCGGTCTTGAGCGATCTTCATTTGTTACGCGGAGCTCGCTTAGACAGATAGAAGTGTCAGGGGACGCCTAAGCGGCTTTCAGGCGGATCTCATTGGATCTTATTGGATCGGTTTCGTAGATGTCCCCTCAATCCTTTCCGTTACAGTCCTCGCTCAAATGGGTGGTGCAAGGTCACGGTGGCCTTTCTTATCCCTGTCAACGGTTCTGTGCCTAATTCACATAGGTCGGCATCTACAAGAGCGACTCGTATGACTGCCGACCCCGCATTGTGGCGCTGCACCGAAGAAAGTAGGGCGACCCTGCCGTGCAAAATTATTTCCGTGAGGCATGGGCTCTCATATGACTGAATTATTAAAAGACAGAAGTTGACCAATGTCGTATAGATGATCGCCACTCCCCAAGCCAATGAGAATTCTTACTCATCTAGGATCGCCAGCATCGCCAGCCGTCCATTCAGAACACGTTTTCCCCGACAAGTTTCCAGGTTATAATACGACATTGAGCGGCGTTAACTCTAAATCTGATCTACCAATTACCCCAGATTACCGTTTGACTTTGTGTGCTAGGACGTGCCTAAGCGCAGTTACGATCCTCTTGTACGGTCGTTGTCTGGCCTGTTTCTGTGTGGGACTGCGGACTTGGAACGTCGGATTGTGTTGTACCGCACAATTTCCCCTGATTTATAACGAGGTAAGGCGAAAGTCTGTTCATAGCTGTAGTACGGATAGTGAAATTCGAACCGATGTTGCTTCTTAGAGACACCTGCATGACGGTCTCCCGAGTATAAGTACCAGCCAAGAGGATGGATGTCTTATTGTAATTTATTCACAGTTTCGACCATCGTCATTTTTCTTGTGCAGATCGCTGCGAATACCTGTTCCAAAATCACGATGAAGCCTATTTATGGAATCTTTGTTTCTATCTTCCGCCTTGCATTGGCTCAAGACAGCCCAAGCGCTCGTGTGGATCTCGCGACTACTCGGGGCGAATCGTCCAAAAACGCTTCTGCGTTCATCTACGGCATGCCACTAAACTATAGTCCCAATGATATCCCCGATCATTTGTCAGTACTATTCATACCCACGCCAGACTGTCAATATGTTTGGCCAAAATCTGACCCATTCTGTCATAGCTACACCGACATCGACATCAAATGGGGCCGTGCTGGCGGTGCTCAGCTTGACGCACCATGTCGTGGCTGGGCATTTGGTTTTGAAGAATATAGATGCCGCTTCAACGCCACCATGTTGAATTACCAACAAACCAGGAAGTTTGGTGCAACTTTCATCATCTTACCTCATGATCTTTGGGGCATCGACTACCGGTCTAGCATCAGCGACCATAGAGTTCCGGGCGACGAGAACGATTGGAGCAGCTATGATGACTTCCTTGACGAGTTGATCAAAGATCTCAAAGCTAATGATGCCCTTGACGGCCTTGTCTGGGATGTTTGGAACGAACCCGACCAGCCCGGATTCTGGGGAAGATCTATCCAGCAGTGGGTAGACCTTTACATAAGAACTCACAAGAGGCTCAGGTAAGCTGCTATAGCCAACCCAAGATATTTTCTGAATATTTTGACTGAGCACCTATCATCTGTGCCTATAGACGCGACCCTGCTCTCAATCATGTATTGATAAGCGGGCCTACCACATCAAACCAACCGTCCATGGCTAACCCTTACTGGACTGTTTGGGCGAGTCAAGTCGCTGGCAATGAGACCTATCCAGATGAGTATGTCTGGCACTTTGGCGACCCAGATATTGACGATCGCAACCTGAAGGAAGTGCTGTCCGAATACAGCCTGCCATCACGACCCGTCAATATTAACGAGTACGCCCTCTTAGAGGACATGACACCGTCGGGATACATATGGTGGCTAAGCCGACTAGAGCGGTACAACTATGCTGGATTACTCGGGCTGTGGAAGGCACCGCTCTACGATAACTTTGCTAATCTCCTGACCAAATCTCCTGGCGATCCGCAGGACGAGAACAACAATCACTACACCGGTGCCGCAGGCTTTCCCCTGTATAAATATTACGCTAAGTCGATGCCGGGTAAGCGGGCCAGAACAACTGGGTCCGCCGACGGGAAATTTGACTGTTTCGCGACAATCGGCCGGAAAGGGGATAAAGTCCGCATACTTGCTGGATCGAGAGTCGTTGCTAGTAACTTTACGCTACAAATTGATGGCCTTGAAGCGGTTGGGTACGATTCATCCGGCAAGTTGAGAGCCGAAGTTTATGCCTTTTATGGCTCCGATGACATTTTTGAACCTTTTGGTAAGCCCAAGCATATCGGTACTAAGTCAGTACCTATTCAGTACGGTGCCGCAAAGCTCAAGTTGGACATCCACGATAAACACACTGGGTTCAGTATTGAGTTTGCGAGGAAAAAGTAGAACTGTTATTGACTTACAGCGATACTGTACCCCTCTCAGGTCAGTCTTAGACCGAAGTCGCTGGTGTGGAGCTTCTAGAAGGCGCGATATAGTCTATATTTTAGGCTGACCTTCAGTTTTCTTCCGTCCGGCTTTCTTTTTTCTTTCTTTTCCCATTCATTTTATTCTTTGAATCCGAGTCTTTTTTTTTTTTTTTTAATCTTAACCGCAGTGTGGTGTATAAGATAGGGTTATTGTATGCTGAAAGAGTTCAGGAGTGGTGGCATTCTGTTGAATATTCATCTCTGTCATGTAAATTTCACATTTATAGCCGTTAATTAGCACCGATATGCGCTATCACAAACTCCAATCGAGCGAGACGTGAAGAGCGGAAGAACTGGCACAGAACCACGCTGCTCTGATTGGTGAAGACTTCCTCTGACGAGGTTCCTAAACTCATCATCTGACATATTTGGTAATTTGGCTTGCGTCAATCTCCATTGTTAACTTCAATGACCTGGTATACCCTCTCTAACGCACGGCCTCTGGGGTGGCGTCACTGTCTTGTCTTGTGACTGTGTCAGGATTTGAAGCAAACCCGCTTATGCCAAGCATGTCTATAATGCGCATCCCTCATCAGAGAACTGTTTCCAGGAAAGCGTCACCGTACTCACCAGTGGAGCCATCCCGTTGTATGGTGTCCTACAGTGCATAGAAAACCGTCCATGGAAAATCTTACCGATGAATTGGCGAGAGGGCTGGCAGCACCGCCGTAGCCTAAATGTAGGAGATATGGTAATCACGGAAAGTGTCCGATAGGAGTAAAAGGCTTTATGAAGACCGTGATTTTCCCAGCTGTCACGGGATATGACGCGTCTTTCTCGTACGGCTGCTTGCAAGTCAACAAAGATCTCAATGGAGCGAGGTTTACTCTATTACTCGAAATTCAGCATGGCCGTGCATTAACATCTTGAACCTGATGAAGATAAGTTGACACATACCTAAGTATACAATTGGGGGTACGTTTTGCAGGGCTTTGGAATTCAGAATGTGCGTAGCATTGTCAACGGGTCAATGGAAAGTGAGGAACTACCCAACAATAATTCCCATACTGGACTGTCGAACTCCATCCAGACTTGCTTCGAAAGGGATCGCTGCAGAATTCCAGTGTACAGTCCGTGTTATCATCCTCTATCCCAGACACTTACACTCTTTATTATAGCCCCGGTGTTGTCTATAATCTTTACAAAACACTCTCGGCTATGAGAACCTTCCGAGTGGGTGCTACACGTTGACATAAACGTGGTCCATGATCGAGTCTTCGTAATCATCTTTGCACATTCAGGTGCGAAGCTTGCCGTCTAAGGGTTATCAAGCTTTTCAACATCTTTCGGATTGGGCTGCATAACTATTTGATCACTACGACAGCTTTAGTACCAGTACCTGCTTCCTCGTTCAAGTGGAATATCCAGGCACGGAAGTCTTATAAAAAATAGTCCTTCTCTCTTCTTAATGGTCGCCTATTATCGATGAGTTATACCTCCCTATAGAGGACCTTCTCCATGATATTGAATGGCTTAACCGTCTATTTTGCGATAACAAAATAGATAGTTCGTGGTTTCCCGTCTTCGTAAGCTTTACCTAGACGACCGCGCCCCCTGTTAGAGAAAGGTATATGTCGGAAAATCTTATAAGTAACTTCCTGTACGTTTATAGACACTATGGTGCCTTCCGGAAAAGTGGAAGTTGATTGAATCGGCGAAGGAACCCTCAAAAGAAATTGTCCTCATGAATCTCAGGCAGGATGTACTTAGGTACAGCAATAAACGAAGGAGCTACTGTTCTCATAATAATATCGTCCGAACCCCGCATGGTATTGTGCAATAGCAAAACATAGTCTAGTCTGGAAGCGCTCGCTACTGAGAAGTTTCTTACTGGGAGGGCCGTGCCATGAGTGTCCTCCGAATACTGCCTATCTATTTTCCATCCGGGCTTTCTTCAAGAACTGCAACTCGTAAATTGTAAAGTAAGGTCTGCGTCTACGTATTTTGGTTCGTGACTGATGCTCTCAAGTCTTTCAGGAAGAGTAGATCCAAGTCTAGCTGCAGTCATACCTTGGAGCCACCCAAGCAGCTCAGAGGTCGACCGTTTCCGATAAGCATGTCCTTCCATCCAAAGTCTTTCTTTCGAGCGATATCGATAGGATACATCGTCCCGAGGATACTAACCACCGCGTGAAAGATGAGAGAAGGTAATACAATAGAGAAAATCGAGGGTCTCGCCTTGGAACTTAGGGGTATAGGCAGACGTGACTAGCGAGCTATATTAGCGTCGATACTCTTCATTCTCAAGGAAATGAAAGTCTTAGAGAGATCGGGATTCGGGATTGATTTCTATGGCTCAGACATGAAGGGGTGATGGGAACTATCCCAGCAATGAGAGGATGCTTAGATAATCTGTTCCAAAAGTCTTGGTTGAGATGAGACGTCGTATCAATTACTTCGACAAAGGTAGATCGATTTGTTCGTCAATGAGGAAAGGAGAAGGAAATTGTGGCCTCAAACGAGGTTAATTGACCTACCGCGCTTTTCTGAGAATTGCAAGTAGGAATCAGGGCTATACGATGGCCATTCGCTGTCCAATCGCCAGACATGATTCAGTTTGTGGTTTACACGCATATATCCTGGCGTCACAGAACCCGAGTCTAGCACAGAAACGAGATTAGCAACATAAGGCTTGACCTAACGTCAGTGCTTGGACTTCGGTAGGTTCCCCGGTTGACGACACAACAACGTGTGGCCAATGTGAGGCGATTATGGCTGCCAGATCCTGGGGTCGTTGTGATGATCAAGGTCGACATGAATTGTCTGCAATTAGAAACTGTAGCCAGTAAACCGAAGTGGAACAAGTCAGAGTACATCGGCACGCAGCCAAGATCCAAACGGTCCGCTCTAGATGACTAGGGAAAAGTCGCTAAATTATTTTTGATCTCCATCAATAGACGTAAGTCATTGCCGGAATCCTTTGCATGGAATATTTTGCAATCACCCGGACGAAAACATCCTTCCAAGAAATATGGCACAGACTGCTTACAAAGTACCAGTGACGGACATTATGAAAATGGAGTGGTTCTGCTTTCAAGCCATGTCCCCCCCCATCTGAGGCCAAGGAGTAAGTGCAGGTGGTGCCCTGCGCATGAAGTCTCATTCTTACTCTTGTTCTTGAACATTGCTAAATGTCATTCTCCACAATGCGTCCTCCTCATTATTTGCACCCAAGTTTGCAAGTTCCACGTCTATTTCTCGATCCTCAATAGTCACGTCGTATCTGTTAAGGAAGTTTGCCATCCATTGATCCATGTCGAAGGTCTTTGAGACACTACTGACCCGGCAGGCATTATGAAAAGCCTGGAGTCGCAAAAGAGCAAGCTCAGTAGAAGGCCAATATTTCTGTAAGTTCTGTAGAATAATGAAGTTTTTCTCTAGAAGACTTTTTGCTTCTGTCGCCTCTAACTGATCGGGCCCTAACAGCAGTGTATGTAGGTGAATCGTTGACGCAACGACAAGAAGGTGACTGTTGACCGGGGACCAAAGGCAATCTAGTCCGGGAGACGTGTGAAGTTCCCACATGAGCTTACTCAAGGCTATAGCATGAGCCCTGCAGAGTCTAGCATATGTGGCCGCTCCTTCATGTGGTGTCGTGGTCTCCCGTCCGTCGGGCGGGATGAATTTGTTGAGAAACTGATAGAAAAGTTGCTGGCACGTATGATGGTAGATGACGTGCATAACCGCAAATAGTCGGCCTTGGCCTCCCCGTTTGTGTTCTCCCCAGTTCTCTTGTGTATTTTGTAGGTTGAGCGGTAGCCTATTGACCCAGAGATCTAACTTGTCTGCCAAGTCGTGTACGAGAGCCATGGCTTTGAACTTAATGGCTGGCTTATGTACGATGTCATAGTTTAGCTGCATCACCTGCGCATGCCATTGACAGAGCGGAAGTATGAACCCCCAAACACTCGATCGTGGAGCATCCGAAGAAAGTAAGTCATGAGATAGACTTCTTGAGGATAAACTCTCGAAGATATCCTGTTGTAGAGGCCTCGGAAAATTTGGATCGATGTGAAGTTGTTGGGTCAATCCGACACGGACAGATGTCCAGCAATCCATCATCCACGCTTGCCAGTACACTAAGTCAAGTCAGCGATAAATCTTGTGCGCTGGTCATAAGTACAGACAATTGACCTGAATCTCTTTTGTCAGTTCATTAGAGCTCAGATTTACAGGGAATTCAAGAACTTGGGTCATCCGAATCGCTTGGCAAGTCAGAAGAGCGTCGTGATCTGCATCCCCTTCGACAAAGGCACCGAAAGCAAGCAGGATGCAGCCTTGTAGGGCTTGGATAGATATGAGTTCGACCCGCTCGTTGAAAGACTTGATTGCCTCGTGTAGAAAATGTTTTCCTCGTTCCTTTGGAGAAATGCGATGGAGCGAGGGGCTTGAGTGAAACCTGTGTTGCGTCAGGAATAGTCCGCAGGCGCTCAATAAAATTTACCTAGCTGAAAGTGTCATGATACCTAGCAAGAGGTAGCTGGGTACTAGTCCTCTCCTTTGGTCGTGCATAAAAGACGGCCGGTGGAAAAGTAAATGCTGGTTAAAATGTATTACTTCGAAGTAGATATCGATTAGCTTCTCGCATTGAACCTGGTCTTTAAGTATATCTTTGACAATCTGTGATCCCAAACTATCTTCTACAGCCTCAGTACTAATTCGTGAAGGTGTGCTAGGACTTTCAGTAGGAAGCGATGTATCCGGACGTCCACGATCGACTGCAGGGTGTTGACTGGGCCGTAGAATGCTCATGGACGTGAGAGATGTGGGAGCATCGCATTGGAGACCTTTCAGTAGGCATAGCTTACACGCTTTTCCCGAGGGGCCTGTGATGCATCGCTTCTTCCTCACCCTATTGTAAATATTTAGACAAGTATCTTCTTTGTGAAAAGACATGAACTTGCCTGCATATAGTACACGACGACACCATGCGCATTTTAGAACAAATAACCAAAGCCGAAAACTAGAGGCCTGATTTTGTCAAACTGGCGATCGAAGAGGGTAGTCTTTCCTTAGAATCTGGACTGGCAAATGTTTGCTAAAGCTCGAAAACCTGAGAATAGATGACGGGTATGGATGGATTCAAAATCACATCACCCATGCGGGGTAGAACTCTAAAACTACATCTGGTTTGTCACGTGAGTTCAACCCTTTTTCTCCCTGAGCACTCCCGGAAACACCGTCCCCGACGAGAACGAATGTCTGTGGAGCAGCGTCTGATTACAGTGTTGTAATACCGCTCCTGAAGATGGAGCGGATAGTACAGTGTCCCCCTCATTGTCCAGTGCGATTCAGATATCGTAGTGACCATGTGGCGCCGGGAAGAAACTTGAGCCACTTATTTTCCAGAGTACGCCATAGATTTAAGTATCCCTAGAGGGTTCAGTCAATGATTATAATTAAGATAGCCTGTTCATTGTCTTCCGTCAAGGCCAAATCTCTTTGGTCGGAGCTCCTGCCCTTGTCGTCAAAACACAGTGTAAATCCGATCTTGGCCGGGCCCACAAAACAGCGAGCATCGGTCAAGCCTAAACAGCAGCAGCGTCGGAAATAAAGTGCAACATGCTGAAAGTGATAGGGATAATATCAAGATAGCAGGAACTAAAGCTTGGCAAACCATGGGGCTCTATTTTACTATGTCAACTACCATAGACGCAAAGGTGGCTATAAACGAGGCCTGCTAGATCCGCAAAGCGATAATGAGAATGGTCATAGACGCGAAGCTCGTGAGCCCACAAAATCAAGCTTATGCCATCACTATATCTATGTCCTGGCAAGGGTGGTTTCACGACAAATAGCCATAGCCCGTGGATCTAGAAGGCATCGCCTGTGTGTCCTTGATGTGGAATCATCACGAAACTGACATATCCCGTGACAAAGTAGCTTGCGGTCAAATTGAAGAAAAGCCGAGGCCATGGAAGAGAATACCACATCAATCGGAGCATAAATGTCGAAAGATCCCATTCCTTTGGCAATTTCTGTAATTCCTCAGATTCACTGATAAATACAAATAGTGTCGATCTTTGCCACTCATGCTCACGACAGCACATATGCCCGTGCTGTCTCTTGGGCGAAGGGAATTTAACAATCTAGATTTCCATGGCAACACTGATAATAAAAAGTCTATATAAGCAAGACAAGTTATAATTGGTGCGCCACGAGCACGGATCGAGAATGAACGTAAGCTTGGCTGTCTAATAAATCTATGATAAACATCACAAAGTGAGTGGCTTAGACCGATATTAATCACAATAAATGCATCTGACTATTAAGGCCATTCTTATATGAAATAACACAAATTAATACTCGGACTATAACAAGAAGGTTTATTAACGGATATATAAGTAAGTAAAGGCTAATTACTTAAAACTAAAAATTAAATATAAAACTCTATTTTGCTTTTAAGCAGTGTCTCCCCTCTTTAAGGGGACTTAGTGTAATTACTAATATGTTATTTTAAGCTATATTTTTTATAAAAAGCTATATTATTATATATAATATAAGCTTTATATTAATATCTATTTAAGCTTTTTCTTTAAAGCTAAAATTATTTTTTTCTTTTAAATTTTTATTTTCTTTTATATACCTATATATATATAATAACTTATTAAGCTATAATATTATTAATAAGTAAGTAAGTTAAAAATCACTTAACTTATAATATTTCTATCTAATTAGATATTTTATAACTACCTAGTATATTATAGTCTTTAAATAAGTCTAGAATTCTTTTTGGCTTTTAGGCCCTTTAAAATAACTTAAAAATAAGTTTATAATGCGCCGCAATTATATATTAGGTCCCCTTTAAGATTTTATATCGCTGGTATTATAATATTAAATTATAATATAATTCTATCCTAAACTTATAGAAACTATTTAATTTAGAGGAATAAATAATAATCTAATTTATTTTTAACTTAGATTTGCGAGAATTTCCTTTGCGATTATATTTTATAAAAAAAATAATTAATTCTCTACTTATAAACTGCGATATATTACTTATTAGTAAATACTAAGCTTATAACTCTATTAAGTAATAATTAGAGCTAAAAATATATTTATTTCGCAAATATAATTATTAAAGGGCTAAATAAAAAAATCTATTTATTATTAATAGCTAATTTAAGCTTATATAAAATATAATTATAAAATATAATATTTAATTAAATAATATTTAGAACTTTAATAAGATTAGCTTTATAATAGGTATTATAATAGCTAAAATAGTTATTATAAATTTAAAAAAGTAAAAAAAACTTAAATTAATATAGCCTAGAAATTAAAAATAAATTATTATAATTTAAGCGATTAATATAAAAAGTTAATTAATTATGCTATTTATTATTAATATAGGCTAATATTACTTTATAAATTAATATTAAAAATATAACCTTTTAGGCAATTAGGTTATTATAATAAGCTAAAATAGATAAATAAATAATTAGCTAGGCCTTAAATAGCTAAAGTATTTTAATTAGGCTATAACTAATTAATTAATTAGTCCTTATTATCTTTTAATTTTTAATAGTTATAAAAGCTATTATTTTACTAACTTTAAGAGATATTATAAGCTAAATAAGATTATTTTATTTTATATACTTATTTATATCTCTTATATATTTTAGCCTTTTAATATTAGGTATTTTATAATACTAAAAAAAGTATATAATTAAAAAATAAAATATTTAATTAAATATTTTATAACTTATATTTTAAAAACTAAGTTTTTTTTTACCTTTTATATCGCTTTTAAAGCTATTTTTATAAAAAGTAATATTAAGGGAGGTTTTAAAAAAGCTAGACTTATTTTTTTTAACCTAAAAGCTATAATCTTAAAGCTTAATATATAGCTATAAATCTTAATACCTCCTAATAAGGGTATAAAATTATTAACCCTATAGGCTTTAAGGATCCTAAATATAATATAAAAAATAAAATCTTAGTTTAAATACCTAATTAAATAAATTAGGCGGTATTATAATAGCTCTCTAAAGTTAATTCTAAAAGCCCTTAAATATCTTTCTAAGGGGGCAAAAATAATTATATATAAGGTTATTTTATTAATAGCTAAGAATAAAAAACTTTATTAAGTAAATAAGATATTTAATTAGCGCTAAAGGTAAAAAAAAACTAAATTATAAAAAAGAGAAATAATAATTATATAGAAAGTATTATAAGTAATTAATTAGATAGATATTAATATATAAGTAGTTATAAAATTATTAAGAAGTAGTAATTAAGGAAAGTCGGTAAGACTAGGTAGTTAATATTATAGTATATATGGCAAGGCCGGGTATAATATAAAAACCTATTAGGTAGTTCCGGAGTTATTTAGGTAAGAATATAATAAGTAGATTTAATTAATTAAATAGTTTATAATAGTTTTAAAGCGATTTAAAATATAAAGGTTGAAAATTTTAATTTACTTGCTTATTTAACTTACTTGCTTATTAATAATATTATATCTTTACTTTTATTACTTAATTCCTCTAAGAATGTTTTAATTATTAGGGCTTAATTTCTACTAATTTTTATAGCTAGCTTTTTTAGCTATATTACTTAATTATTAAGGAATTTTATTTACTTCTTATATTAATAATATAAAAGAAAGATATTATATTTTAAAATTATAAGCTTAATTCTTTTAAGGTTATTATTTTTATACTTCTTTTTTTTATAGCTTATTAGCTTATTAATAATCTAATTAAAATAAAACTAGTAAAACTATTAATAATTAATTTTATTTTATAGCTTTTTATAATTTTATTATATAAGCTACTTATAGCTATATAGCTAATTATTTTTATACTTATTAAAAATATTTATTTTTAAATTAAGGGTAATTTTAGGGCTTAAAATAATAAAAGCTACTATAAGTATATATATTATATTACTAAAAGGCAGGGTAAAAAAAATAAGAAATTTAAATAGCTTATATTAAAAAAAAAGGCTTTTTATAGCTAAAAAAAAAGCTTATTACTTATATAATAAGGTTAATAACTGCCTAAAAATATAATATTATTATATTTTAAAAGTAAGAAAAAGAAAGTTATATAAAAGTTATTAAATATAATATTTAATATAACTAATAAGTAAGTAAATTAAATAAGCAAGTAAATTACTTTTCTTAGGGTTTATATTTAAAATTATATTTAAACTACTAAGTTATAAATTACTTAATTAATTATAATTACTTATAATACTTCTTATATAATTTGTTTTTTTTCTTTTTATATTTTAATTTCTTTTACTTTTTAGTCCTAACTTAATATTTTATTTATGTCTTAAGAATTATAAATTTTATTTATTAATAAAATAACTTTATATATAATTATCTTTATTATTTTAATATTAAACTTTAGAGCTTTTTTAATTAACTTAGGAGAGCTATTATAATACCTTTTGATCTATTTTTTAAGGTATTTAAATTAAGATTAGGCCTTAATTACTATTTTTAGGGTTTTTAAAACTTAAAGAGTTAAAGGCTTTATATCCTCCTCGGGAGATATTAAAATTTATAGCTATATATTAAGCTTTAAGATTATAATTTCTAAGTTAAAAAAATAAATCTAGCTTTTTTAAAACCTTTTTTAATAATATTTTTTATAAAAATAGCTTTAAAAATAATATATAAAATAAGAAAAAACTTAATTTTTATAATATAAATTATAAAATATTTAAAATTAAAAGATTAAAGTAGATAAAATATATTAGTAAGTATATAAAATATAATAATTTTATTTTATTTATAATATCTCCTAAAATTAATAAAATAATAGCTTTTATAATTATTAAAAAATTAAAAAATAATAAGAATTAATTAATTAGTTAATTATAAATTAATTAAAGTACTTTAATTATTTAAAGCTTAATTTATTATTTATTTATTTATTTTTATTTATTATTATTACTTAATTTCTTAATAAGTTATATTTTTAATATTAATTTATAAATTAGTATTAGCTTATATTAATAATAAATATTATAATTAAATAACCTCTTATAATAAATATTTAAATTATAATAAATTATTTTTAATTTTTAAGTTATATTAATTTTAATTTTATTTATTTTTTTAAACTTATAATAATTATTTTAGCTATTATAATACTTATTTTAAAGCTAGTTTTATTAAAGTTTTATATATTAATTAATTAAATATTATATCTTATAATTATATTTTATATAAGCTTAAATTAATTATAAATAATAGATAAGTTTTTATATTTAGCCTTTTAATAGTTATATTTATAAAATAAATATATTTTTAATTTTAATTATTATTTAATAAAATTATAAGCTTAAAAAAAATTTTTTTTTTTTAATATAACCTAATAAATAACTATAAAGAGATTTAAATATCTTAAAGTCCTATAAGAGTCTTAATAGTAATAATTTAAAACCTAGGCTATAAGTAATATAATATATTAAATTAATAAGGTTACTTTTCAGCTATATTATATAACCTTATTATCTTAATTAACTCTATCTAAAATAAATACCTTATAAGACTAGCTGTAAATATAAGGTCCCTCTGCCAGTCTAGTAAGTCTTTTTTTAACTTCTACCTTTTAACCTACTAAGCTATAAAATCATTAGTTAGCCACTCAGACTTATTACTTATTAGTTAACCTATTTAAGACCAAGCTTATAAGTTAACTATTCGAGCCTTTAATTAATAACGCTAACCACAATTACAGCTAAAATACGCATCCGACATATAAGCCTGCAGCCCGAGCTTACGGCTTATCGCAAAGGCCTCAATCCTAGCACCAAAGCTATTAAGTCTAAGCTAGAAATCCTGCCTTCTAAAGACCTTAAGGTACTAAAGTAAGAGGCTAATAAAATACTAGCCCAAAAGATATACTTATTGAGGCCCGAAGATTAAATTAATTAACTAATCTTTGGCTATAAGGTCCTTCTTCTGCCGGGCCTCTTTCTAACCCGACGGATATGGCTCCTAAAAGAGCTACGCCTACTAGAAGACAAGCTTACACGAGGCTTGCCGCAGGGCTTAGGCGATATATTTCTTGACGCCTTAGAAGACCCTTACTAGCAGATATGGCTAAAGAGCCTATATATATAAGCAAACTATATATGTGATTGGGCTAACCAGAGAGCATAACAACCAGGCTAGTTATAGTCTTAGACTATATAGAAGGAAGAATAGGAAATAGGCGTTAATGACGGAGGTTTCGGAGGGATTATATGGATAAGTTTGGAAAGGATATATGTTCTACAGGAAAAGAGTTTGTGCCTAAAGTTAAAAAGTTCTTTCGGCGTAAAGAGGCGTTAAGGTCGATAGACCTCCGGGTTGTCACGTGACACAACAGAAGTAACTAATAATAATCCAATAATAATTCAACCAGGGTTATAAGCTTAATACTTACTAATAAGTAATATATTATAATTAATAAGTAAGAAATTAGCTATTTTTTTTAAAAATAAATTTATAAGAGAAATTCTTATAAATTTAAATTAAAAATAAATTAAATTACTATTTATTTCTTTAAATTAAATAGTTTTTATAAGTTTAAAATAGAATTATATTATAATTATATATTATAATAGCAGTGATATAAGGTAATAAAAGGCACTTAGTATATATTTATAACATATTAAAGACTTAGTTTTAAGTTATTTTAAAGGGCTTAAAAGCTAAGAAGAATTTTATATTTATTTAAAAACTATAATATACTTAATTATTATAAAATATCTAATTAGATAAAAATAATATAAGTTAAGAGATTTTTAATCTACTTATTTATCTAATTTAGTTACTTATTAATTATATTATTATATAAATAATAATTATATTCTTTTAGATGTATAGCCTTAATATATCTCTCTGAGATATTAAATAAGGTAGCTATATATATAAGCAGTGTCTCCGATGCTGGAAATTTCGAGAATTAGATCCATAACTATAACATATACCATGCTAACCCTTCAAATTCTATCCCTGGAATGATCTGCAAGTTAATGTTCCTCCTTATGCAGCTAGTCGGATGAAGCAATCCTAAGAGATCAACGTTCGAGCTCGCAGAGCTGATGATGCTGGCTGTGTCGAGGAAGAGAACTAGAGCACAAGTGCAAGATCATGTGGTTCATTCTCGACAAAGTGATTGAGGTCAACGCCGAGATTAATAATAGTGGGTTGCCAAAGGAAATTGAAGTTACTACCAAGCCTTCCGATCTTGACTGGCTTTACTCAGTTGATCTGAATGATGGCTGTGATCGTGTGATTCATTCCTCTGATAGGATTCTAGAGAGCCTATTCACAATCGACGAAAACACAAAAGCCGAAACGCCCGAGGCCTTGCCTTACATGCTCTGCCTTGGTAGCCCCCTGTTTCGACCAAAGAAAACCTCGACTGATTTGATATGGAAATTCCTACATATCTACATAACTTTCAAAAACTAGTCCAGTAATAAATATCCGTTGTTTTAAATTATGGAGTCCTATACAACCCCAGATACAAGAAACATATCAATAACATTACCTCCTGTAGTTGCAACTTCTTTCCATTCTATATTGCCGACCTTTCTAGTCTACACAGGCTCCGGCTTGCAAATGCGACATGGAATGTTTGATAACAATGAACTTACCTGACGATCTATCGGTTATGGAGGCTGTGACCTGATTAATTATTCAGGCATTGATGAAAATTCGTGATGAGATAGATACATCAGCTAGATAAACTTAAGCAGACCCAAAGATTAGACTGACTCACGCAAAACCAAGCAAGCGCTCCACGTAGGCTTATCAGGATTGAATGGCCCTACATGTGTTTCAGCACGGTGAGACACCGTGATGACAGATCAGACACGTATAGCAGTAAGCGACCTCGCAATAGCCCTCACTACAAGTCTGCGGAGCTGCTCACAGGGTTGGTTCGTTCGGCGATTCATGGGAGGTAGCCGACCTTGATTGGAATTTCCGATTCCCTGTCAAGAGAACATGTGTCTAGGGCCCATGACTTAATGCAAGATCCCATCTCGAGCTTGTCAATCATACCAAGAGGTGAAAAAGAAACAAGCCCGTGAGATAGAGCTGTGATAAATGTCAACTAACAGTCCCTATGGAGCAAAAGTGGGATGTACAAAAATTTGATGACAACGTTGTAGATCGTAATTGAGATTTCAGATTTCTATCGAGCCATGATCTACCAACCGCCACTGTGTATCTCATATACGGTACTGATTCCCGTCAATGAAATATCTAAATGTTCGCCTCGGTTGACTTATCTTACACTTTCAAGTTCCACACGCTCAATACAGTCATCCACTAATGAGTCATAAGCAAGGGGTTCAAAGAACATACACTAGAAGAGCTCAACTGAGCAGTCTCATTCTACATATTTGGTGCACCCAAGAAATCCCATGTATATAGTTTACATGCCAACCGCCATTTCAAATTACTTCAAATGGGGGGGGATTCGTGTCCGCAGCGGCTTTAGAGGTTTGGTGAAGGGATGCTCGCCGCGCGAACTATCAGAAACAGATACACGAACTCCAATTGATGCTAGCTAGAGCTGGAGAGAGAAACGGTCGATATATAACCTGTTTAAGGCAATGAGTAAACTGGTAGCTGATCAGTCATGAAATCTGCACTCACTTTGCTCACTAGATTCGTGGTGGGACAGATGATCACTTTTGTCCGATAGGTTCTTCCACTCACCCCAAAACCGATAGCGAATTGTAGTAGAAGCGCTGCATACACATGTATCAGCGAAGCGGTATGAACCATCAATACAAGCCATTGGACCTAAGGAGGCTTTCCCAGTTTTAAAACCCTCAAAAATCCATGCGTGATCAAACTCGACAAAATGCATGCAGTTACAAGCCCGGCTAATGAGCTGCATAACTTCGCGGTTGTGGAAGAGTACCAGTTACCGGCACCTCTTTGGTGAATATCTCCAAGACCACGTAATGTTACCATTTATGCTATAATCTATCGCACTATGTCTTCTCTCTGCCTGGGTCTGGGTTAGACCTATCTAAGAACGAAATGTACTGCAGTATTAGGACAGATGTCGAGGTAGTCTGTACAGCTCAGTCTGTATCGGTCGGCTTACTTGAGTAAAGTTTATAGACGAATAGTAGGAACGAATATTGTGGCATTACTATCTAACCATGCTTCAAACAGCCCCTACATGGACAAAACATAAAATTCCAACAGCTGGGCTTCCCGAGGTAGGGCATTATACAACATTTACCAAGTTATCAGATCAGACAGGCTGTCAAGAAGACCATCGTCTCCTGAGATTTCTAAATACGGCCTAGCTTGTGACGTAGGTGGTAGTAACCGGGGCTTCATTTCCTTAGATTTTCCTACATCGGCGCGTCCTACGCACTGGTAAAGGACTTTTTAAGCCATGGTACTCTAGAAAAGAAATATTCCATGAATATGTACACACAGCTTCTGTCACATGACAATACAGGAATTCGAACGCTGATGACGGCATTCTGTCCAATCACAGATCCCAGTCCCCGCCCCCTGTAGCTCTGAGATCAAATTGTTACCGCACCATATTACCTATGCCACTTACAGTTTGGCATTATAATCGAAGGTCTGATCATGAGGTCCTAAAGATAAAAATAAAAACCCCATGCTAGTTTCTAATCATTCTATTTTGTTTAATCCTATATTTCTTTCGTTTGTGGTCTCGGTCTTTTTATGAGAAGCAAGTCTGTTCAAGTAAGGAAGCACCTTGTATCGAAGTCCCAATCTTCGATCACATAATCTCTTTCTTGCTTATCCTTGTCCGAATCAACTGGTTCAGGCCGTTTGCCCGATTATTAGCATTTTTAGCTCTCATCAATTTAGCCACCACTTTGGAACCCAAGAGGACAAGCGGGGCAATAACCAATCACAAGTATTTACCACCGACGCAGAGGGAGTCTTGATGGTTCTAGATCCTTGGCTGTAAACCTACAGCTTTGCCCGCGTACATCGGTGCCATTCGGTGGCATTTTTATTAATATTCTTGGATTTGCCGATACATCCAAGCAAAAGACGTGATAGGGATCAACTGTGTTGCACAATTGCGAACAGGATCCTTGCTCAAATTTCCTTTATCATTGTTCTCCCACAGTAAACTCCGTAACAGCTTCGATCACTCGTTGAGAAGCATAATTACCATACATGGTCGCGAAACGATGATAGAGGCGTATTGGAATGAAAAGTCGCGTTTTCAGTTCGTATAGCAAGCGACTAGTGGGTGCGAAGCTCGAAATACTCTACAGTTCCAATCCACATATCCATCTACAGGATTCGGACAAGGATTCTCGACAGGTACTAGACCAGGTAACCATTTAGAACAGTCGACGTAGAACTGTAGGACGTAACCCATGGCTCCTCCATCGGCAAGATGTCACGCGGTCTCGTCAGAAAATATTTAGGCATCCTACGTAGCTACTACGTAGATTCTGCTCTATGGCTGCAGGGTTAAACTTGTGACTTCTTGATGGCTGAGACTGATCTTTTCAGGATAAAAGCTCAACCAAGATACAGGTACTTTCGAACTATCGCACCCGCCCGTCGGCACCCGGCGGCAAGTTTTCGATAGCTAAGATAGAGATGATAAGACCAAAAACACTGATTCGACAATGACAAGATCTAAGTATTGCTATGTAGAGCCCAGAGAAGAAAAGTCAAGTGAAAGTGACCCAATTCATTCTCAATAAATAGCATGGAGCAGTCGCGTTGTCTTCTCATCGACCTGAAGGGTTATTCCTGTGTCAGCCAGTTGCGTCAACATGGTCGACTGGAAAATGTTCTTCTCCACCAAACCGTCTCTGGACATCCCAACTCTAGAGACGGTTGATCTTGACGATAAAGAGATGGAGAAGAGAATCGTCCATAAACAGGATCTTCACATCCTACCATGGATATGTATCACCTACCTCTTGAGTGAGTTCTTCAGCATTGTCCAACCCAAGACTCTGTTGATATTCCGTGTACGATAGTTGCTGACAGCATCCTGAACAAATCTAGGTTATCTTGATCGAATAAACCTCGGGAATGCACGAACATTGAACAACGATAACCCTGAACACAACATCGTGCATCAACTTGACCTCAGTGGTCAGCGTTACAACGTTGCCGTGGCTCTATTTTTTGTTCCATATGTTCTTATGGAGTTCCCAAGCAACATCTTACTAAAACTTATGTCTCCTAGTAGGGCAATATCTCGAATTATGGTATCTTGGGGCATCATCACGATCTGTACGGCGGCCATGAGAACATACAGTGGTCTACTCGTCGCCAGAATCTTTCTTGGTCTCGCAGAGGCGGGCTTCTTTCCAGGGTAGGTCCCATATCCTTGATTCATGTCGGGAAAAATCTTACAAAAGTTTAGGATAATGATGTACCTTTGCTTTTGGTACAAACCCGAGGAGAGAGCCACGAGAATGGCCATCTTTGCTTCCAGTGTGGCGGTCGCTGGCGCATTCGGCGGCTTACTTGCTAGTGGTATCTCTTTTTTGAATGGCAAGGGTAATTTGTACGGCTGGCAGTGGTAAGCCACCCCAACAGCATGTTCTCGGGCTATCTCGTACCACATCTTACTGATAGTCCTTGCCGTAGGCTCTTCATCCTCGAGGGTGTCCCATCCGTTATCGTCGGCATTTGTGTTTGGTTTTGGCTTCCGGATTGTAAGGCCGTTTTGCCTTCCTTCTCTTCCTGATTGGTGTTTATACTAGCCCATATTTTCTTTCTTATTTATTTTTTATTTTTCAGCCGGTACTAAATTACTCCATATAGATCCCCAGACTGTCACCTGGTTAACACCTGCGGAACGAGCTTTCGCAATTAAGCGCCTTAGTCCTTATGCTCCTTCCATGAATGACAAACACTGGGATGGCGTGGTCGCTAAGAAAACCCTTTATAATCCCTTTTTCTGGCTCTTTTCCATTCAATATTTCCTTATGACCAATTCTCTCAACTCTTTTGGTTATTTTGCACCGACTATTATTGCTTCACTAGGATTTGATGGGTATATAGGCCAGCTCTTAACCGTACCTCCCAACGTTTTCGCCCTCTTTATTATCATTGGCAATTGCTGGCACAGTGATAGAACAAGAGAACGATCGAGACATGTCATTATGGCATTGGTTTTCCTGGCCACCGGATACCTCCTTCTAGCTGTTGTCGGTAATTGGAAAGTTCGCTACTTTGCCGTCTTTATCATTGCTTGCACTAATGCCGCTATACTTCCCTTTGTTGCTGTGAGTAATCCTTACATCTACCTTCTCACACTCACACGCTAATCGAATCCTATCACAAAAGCATCGAACTGCTACTGTACAAGGATCGACTGCTACCGCTCTCGCCACGGGGAGGATGATCGCCATCGCCAATTGTGGCGGCATCTCATCTCCTTTCTTATTTCCAAGCACCACAGCTCCAATGTACTCAATGGGTAATTGGACTGTTTTCACTATGTTAGCTGTCACAGTCCTGATGACTGTGTACTTGTGGTACGCGCTCGGTAGTCATAGTAACTACAGAAATGAGAAGCAGACACCTGGTCGGCGTGTGGAAGTGTTAGAGGCGGGAGAGAAACTCCCGAACCAGACCTTGAGTGAAGCTTTTGTCATCGAGCATAGCAAAAATGAAAGGGGTCGAGGTTTGCTGGTTTCGGTCAAGAGAGAGAGTTTGACGTTGACGGGTGAGTGGGAAACTATCTCAGGATGATGCGCTCGTCAGTGCACCGATCCTCTGGAGATTTCCTGTTTGAGTTGAGCAAGAATTGATGTCGTGGGACCCTTGGCTGTTGTATAGCGTTTCAACGATTGAAGCGTTAGAGCTATTTCGGATCTGAGGATTGTGAGATCTGTAGGCAAAGGTTACAATCGTAGTCAACCGATCGAGCTTGGAGCGCCTCACAAGGGTTGAGTTCGAAGTACATTATGCAGGCTGTTGAGTACCCATATCATATATCATGACAAATATAGTGCTTAGAGTCTGGTTCAAGTTCATGAGAGCCACATTGGATGTCTGCTAGGCGGTTCCTGGCCAACCGGAGGACGACTTTGTCTACGGGCTTGATACTACTTCTACGTAAAGGAAACATTCATCGTCAACTAGCAAGGGTGTAAAAATATAAGAAGATATTTTTATTGGCTTATTTTAATTATCTAATATATAACTTTAAATGAGGCAGTAAAAAATTAGCTTAATATGTTATTCTTATTTAATTAGTAATAAAGGAGATATATTAGCTCTCTTGCTTTACTTGAAAACTATTAGGACTGTACTATAGTTTAACAAATTAGTCTCGATTATATCCTACCTAACGACGGGTATTAACTACTATCATTCCAGCTATATATACCGTAAACACCACATAACGTAAACGGCTTTACGCTCTTGTCTTGTTCTGTCTCCTATGCCCAGCGGAGCGCGGCCTATCTTTTTTGTCCAGCTTGATATCTCATTTATCTTCCGACGCGTGATCGGGCTTGGTATCTCACCTTTGCCGATCAATATGCTCCTTTCCTCAAGCTGAAGATCGCCACACAGCCGTGCAGAGATACACCGAACTCTATAATTAGAGTGTTGAGTGTATTTAAGTGATGCGAACTAAGTCTTGGTGGTAGGGCAGCTTATCCGCCATGGCTAGCCATTATCAACGTACGTCAAAGAAAATCGCCACGCTGGTGGCATACTCCTCGATACATCCCATATGGATTTGCCTTCTCCGCGCACACACCATTTGCTGTTAAGGTCCGTAATCTGCACTCCAATAGTCACTCTACAAACACGCCTCAGATACAGGTGCTCATGGCATGATTTCTTGGACAGTCGAGAGCTTCCCTAATCTGTACCCTATCTCGAAGCAGGCTGCTCTGTACCGTGTCTTGATATCTTTGTGAAGGAAAAGGATGAAGGACTAAAGGCCGCCCCAACAGACAGACGGTCCAAAGTTGCCGAGGAAAATATTAAGAATTTCCCCAACTTAGAGCTCTTCAGGTGGACGGGACGGGGAATATAGCAGCAAATGGGGAACGGGGTTGCGACAAACAAGTCGCATATGTACGGTGCTGCATAGTGACTTGTAACAAACAGAACGTGAATTCCTGTATGGACATAAAGAATGTATTCCATGATACAACTATGCTAGCTCTATAAACTTGAATCAACCGAGATATTAACAGGAGCTGCTTTAGAGATAGACTCACAGAAATCCATCATTTGTTTCTTTAACTATCAACCAGCCTATACATCTGCGCGACTCAGACTCATATTTGACGAAAATGTGATTACACGATTAAGCTCCTCTTTTTTTTGTACTATCATTACTGGATCTAGGCAATAATCCTGCGAAAGCGTTAGATTTACCAAAAACGCCTTACCAAGTAGTCAGGCATTATTAAACCCATTCTTAAATGTTTGACTGTAAGCTCGTGTCTGAGCAATGGGTATGCCGAAGTAAAGGAAAGGAAAATCTTGGTCAAACTGATCTCATATAGCATGCCAGAGATAGAAAGTGGCCAAGCCTTTTTTACAGATGCTCTGAAGCTACGGCGAAAACAAATTCTTACTATGACAGTAGTTCTTCTGACAATGAGAACTGATCCACCATGTAATAGACAGAGGTGAAGGTTATTAGCTAGTCGAGAGCTATTGAATATTACGTTCGGCTATAAACTCCTTTCCGTAGATTGGATCACAGTCTGCATTGACCTTTGTAAACCCCACCATTCTACCGACAATATGCTGACCGTTCATCATTCGATGAGTAGGCATCGGGGCCACCCACATGCGACGAATCCTCGATTCATCAGGTGGTAGCTCAGACAGGTATAAGCTCATGTCCTCTCTCATGGAACTGAGGTGAATACCATGCTCCAGCTCAATCAGTCGCTGGTCCGCTATAATCATGGAATTGAGTTGCCAGAGGCTTTCCTGTGACTTGCTAAGAATTGGCAGTAAGCGCCAAAACCGCAGTCGCGTTGCAAGATGACGGCATTTCAGGATACAAAAGCATATTGTTGGCATGAACCCCATCTCAAACGTGAATTTGGTTCTGCCGACGTCGGCTGATTCACCAGTCGGTACGCCGGCGACAACATAATCAGCTACGCGATCAAGATTTCGGCAAACTTCCTGGAACAATTCTGAATATTGGTCGTAGCCTATTTCATCTTTCTCAAACGCCATATTGGCGGCTATTCGGCAAACATAACTTCGGGCCAAGAGAAACTCCCTCGACATCAAGAGATTTGGCTCATTGGCCGTGGAGACAGCTAAGCCTGTTGGAAGTTGACTCGCGAGGATGGAGAACATGGAATACCAGCTATCCAAGAGAGAGTTAACTTCTGCTTGATCTCTGCGTAGACCTTCAGGTACTGGGGAATGCCTGAAGCGCCCTATTCGATACTCATCTCCTAGACAATACACGCGAAGGGCCTGGCCAAATATCTTGTCTATCATATGTCTAGCATCAGATAATGACTCGAAGGAATTGTTCGATGATCCTGATAGTTGCGAAAGGTCTGGATAGTCGGAGTCGCACCTCCCAAAGAAGAATGGAAACACGGCAAGCCGTCGAAACACAGGCTCGAGGAATTGTTTCGCCCAGGGATAATTGTAAGCCGAACAATTCGCTAACAATGCAAAGCCATGTTTGCAGTGTCGGACAGCTCCTTGTCTATCTTGTTGCAGCATCTCAATGCAGACAAAAAGTATACAGACAAGAAGAATCACAGGCCGTTTTTCTGAAACATTTGTCGCTTTCAGTTCTCGTATTGCAGCATTATAATGCATAATCGATGCATATTGTTCTTGCGCAGTAATTTCCCATCCACAATGAATCGGATCCAAGTGCTCATAGAGTAAGCTGATAGCAGCGACAGAGTGGCGCACTGCGGGCTCGAAATTGGCAAACTGCAAGACTAGACTTGTCCAAAAGTACTGGTCCTGGGAGCCTGACAGAGCGGGCCCAACGACATGGCTATAGTGCTCAAGGGCACGGCCTAAGCCCTGGGTTGTGACACCCTGGAATGTACGGTTGGGGTTGACTCTGAGTAGACCGCCTGGTCTTTGTTGCTGTTGAAGATAGCCTTCGCATTTGCGACCAGTCGATGTGCAACGAAGGCAACTAGGCTTAGTTTCATCGCATTTGACCTTGCGGATCCTATCACGGATTAGTCATGTCTCACGAACCAGACGCGAAACTACAACAGGCTGAGAAACACGATATTCTACACGTTTACTTACTTGCATACCATGCATCCCGTTCGTACTTTGATGTTCCCTTTTCTAGGCATAATGGTTCAAATGGGTCAAGTGAACAAAGTCCGAGCAGGCCAGTCAGGAGAAGCGGTCTTGAGATTGTAGGGCAGGGCTGGTAAGGCTGCGGAGCGGGGTACATTGTAAATTGGCATTGGCTTAAGGGGTGAGATGGCTTATGTAGTTCATTTGAAGCGGAACAGCCGGGGCTTAGTCCGAATTTACCAATCAAGTTGGGGTATAAGTTACATGACGTTAAGTAAATCTAGCCTGAATAGGGGCCCTGGCGGTTCAATCCAAATTCCAGTTGTATCAAAGTGCAGGGGTTGACAGTGGGGCATGGTCAGCGAGTCCGAGCTGGCCAATCACATATCAGAGGCTATCTTGGCTGAGGATCACATGATAACCGTTGCCAGAGACAGAGCTGAGGGATATATCAATTAACAAAACGAGCACTTAGGCAGAACCGCTATTGCTTAGATTCCAGAGTATCGTAGATAGTAATAAAAGGGAATCGGACTTTCAACGTTTCTTTCACAAAGTTCGCCGCATTGTGGAGTCTAGAAGACGGCACTTGTTACTGAGGTGGTATTTGCATAGGTCCCCTGGATTCTAACTAGACCACAGATCGACATTTGCCGATAGACCCCTGCATGGGTAATGTTGGGTCAGGATGACCGCGCCTCACAAGTTCTTATAACCGCCAGATAAGCGCGTTTTCTCCTCGTATTATATATTGTATGATTCTCCGTACTCCTCGTTGTTCTGCGCCATCAAATCCAATTCTTTTGTCGGTCATTTACCTCTTAACATTCGCGATGCCATGCCGCTCAGAACCTAGCGCGCCATTACTCAAGACGTGTGAAACATGCTTCCATGCCAAGATTCGTTGTCAATCGTCGCCTAACTCGGACAAATGCACAAGGTGTTTGCGATTGAGCAAACCTTGCTTCTTTCGCCCGTGTCGGCGCAACAAGAGCCCAAAGAAGAGGTGTGTTCATGTAGAGGTCAATCCAGTGCGCTTGCTCCCTACTAAGCGTCCAGCAGAAGGTACAACATCCCGAAGGGTGGAGTTCACTCACCTACGTTTTTACCAGTAAGAAGGCTCAGCAGTCCCAGAGATGATGCCATTAATTCGCCATCACCGTGCGACTCGAGGGGCACTGAAGACAAGGGTTTGTACCACAACCCATTCTCGCGTGGCTTATTACCAGTGGAAAAGGGCCAGGATCTTCTCAACACCTTCAAATCTGTGATGGCTCCTTTTTTCCCACTTGTGGTGGTTTCAGAGGCAACACCTGTTCGGGACCTAGCTCAGATAAAACCGGCGCAATGCTTAGCAATACTTGCGGTTACAGCATGTAACGAACATAAGCTACAGCAGGACTGTCAGCAATTATTTGATCAGCTAATAATAGCGTATTTCAATGAAGAGCCTTTCAAAGCTCTTGATGTCCTTCAGGGGCTTTTAATATCCTTGGCATGGTAAGTTTGGCAAGTTTGATGATAGTGTCCCGCTTACCGGCGGCGTTAGGGCGCAATATCGGCCAGGAACTCACAGCCCCTCTAAGCACCTCACTTGGGCGCAGGAGATTCTACCTCGCATTAGCCCAATTGGTGGTAGAACAAAAGAATCAGTATGTGATTCAACCATCGAAGAGACAAGAGCGCTTGCAGGGGCATACTTGATCTCGACCAGGTGAGCAAGACTTTTATTGGATGAATGCAGGGCTAACGAACTACCCAGGTCGAGTTTACTATCTCAAGAGTCTCCGCGATTACAATTCGACTCGCGGATACTTAGGTGCTGCGAGTCCATCATTTCTATGCCAGGTGCCAAGCCATCGGATAGATGCCTGCCATATATCCTACGGCTGCAGGGGCTCATCGAAGAGATTGACGATACTATGTCAGGCTCTAATTTCGATCAGAGTATGCCAGCTTCGCCACACAGTATGGACGAGATTCGTCGTATCAGAAGGTCATATCTTTCCGTAAAGGCATCTATCACCTTTCCTATAGGTGCAAGCCGTAAGTTCAATTTACAGGACTCCAACGCATATCTCAACCGCTAACGTCTATAGCAATCATGTATCTGCAACTTCAGATGATCGAATTACTTACATGCTATCACGCGATTGAAAATGCTCCTAGCGTTCTGTATCAAACTATCGAATGGGGCTTCACCGATCCTCAACTACTGAACTCGTTATCCCAGGCTATCTCAGCCGCAAAGTCCCTTCTCTACGCAGTTTTGTATCCTTATGCAAACCCAATTTCACTGCCTGTTGCTGGCTGGGAGATGTTATCTCGTGCTTTGCCACTGGCTGTTCGTCTCGACTCCATCGCTGCAAAAGTAACAGATAGGACCAATCAGCTTCGCAAGATCCTTGACTTGCCATATGTCATCCGTCAGATTGTGCTTCGAATGGAACAGATCATAGATGTTAGATCAAATCAAGATGGAAAGGGTCTATTCCACCAGCTTCGACGGCAAGCTGCCGAGCTTGAGCAGCTCTATATGGAATCACCTAACGAACACGAGTCGTTGAGGTCTGAGACGCCATCATATGGCGACTTTTATACCTTAGACCCTGCTCTCACCCTCACGCAATGTAACGAGATTGATGTCATGTTAGGCCTATAAATGTCAAAGTCAATACAAGGGATACAACTTAACAGTGTTACGAGTGACCAAAATGTGAAATAACATTAGACTGTATATGGTATGTAAGACGAGGACGAAATTAAGCTCTTCTATGCTTCCTCGTCACTTTATGCCCGATCGCTGATATGGAGTCTTTGAGCCACGTGTTAGTATTTGTAATGCCAGAGGGAGCCTCCTATTGGAACGTCAAACTCGAATCGGTATCAGTACTGGCGCGCTCTCAAGACTTACCCTACAAAGAATTCTGTCTCCTTAGGCGGTAAAACTCCTCTGTCTTGGAACTTGAGGGATCAGACCGCAGGCTGGTGCGACTTTCTCAGGGACAATGTCGGTCGACGTCAAGCCTTCTCATTAGCAACACCAGCAAAACAATTGATGTTGAAAGTTCCATGGCTCATGCTCGAGAATGCGCACAAGCCCACGACTATTATTATATCGTCAGGTTCTGGAAGCAAGAAATGGATCCAGATTGAGCGCAACCACCAGGTGTTGGAGTTCAAGTACTGCCGTCAAGATGTCAGGCGTTGGATGAAAGATGTTGGAAACAACGGTTGCAGAGCATCTGAGGACTGATAACGCAACTTATCATAGCGAGGTTGTCGAGATGCGAATCCCCATATGCTGTATGTGAGGTCTGGAATTGGATCGTTCCCTGTGAAAGCTAAGGCTGCACTACCGCATAGGTCTTACAAGAATCCTTTCAACAAGGATTCAACGAAGCTATCTCCTGAATACATGCCCACCTGAAAGTAGTTTCGAAGATAGCAAAGCTCTCATCTGCACCCGATAAGTCAAGTCGGCTGAGCCGGGCCTGGTCCTCAATAACATCTTAACGTAGTACTGTTTGAACGCGTCTGATTTGCTGAAAGCCAGGCGGATCGCAAATTCTTCAACTTGACGAGCCTCGCGCATTGTTAATGTCAAGTCACTTCGGCGCCCTTTTTTGCTCTTCAATATTTATTATATAACAACAGTGATAACTTCTAAGTGATAACTAAATTCCTTTCTTTACGAATAAATCAAGTTCCAAGTACATCCAGACTATGAGAAATCAGCCAGTCCATCCCCTTGGCACGCCATTTGTCCATCTCCACATACGTGCTGTTCAGAGTGAAGACAACCTCCTTTCCGGATTGAGGACTTCCATATGTCGGCCAAGCTACACCTCCAACATCTGTAAGGCCATTCGGATTTAACTCCGTAAAAAAGTTAACCCAGGCTGTCGACATAGTCTTTGAAAGTGCCTTGGCTTGTGTTGGGTAGCTTCCAGATCCGTTAAAAGGACTAGTTACATAGCCATTACCCTTTAAGTTGGAGAATACAAAAGCAACCTAGATGAAGTTAGCGCTGCTCGTAGGCATATTGTACTCATCAGATGTTGGAATACCTCCTGAAAGTGCGTTGCACCTATGAACGGGGTGTCAGTATCTACGGTAACATCGAAGCGGTACGCATAATTCGTAACGTTATGCTTTGACCAGGCTTGATTGGCCCGACGTCTCAGATACTGAATAACAAGATCACCCCACAACGCATTCGCACGGCGATATTGAAGTCCAAGCTTTTCTGCCCATTCGCTGCCGGCCTTGATGACTTCAGGCCAAGTCCGCAGAGACGGAATGCCTTTAGACTGGTCGTTGGGATACAACGCCAAGAGCTCGTTAGTCAGCTGGGTAGCAGATTTACCTGTACGTTGTTCAACATCATCAGGAAGGATTGAAGCAATCGACGCCCGCATGTCTTTGTCAGTATCAACGATTCCACCACCTGGACCTCTGCCCTGGCCGAACGCAGTCCCTTCATCAGTGTTGGCACCGACTAGAATGGGGATCTTGGGGAAGTTGCCCTCGGCTTGCTGGTTTCCAGGGTAGTCGGTGATGAAGTCGTGGTCCAGAACTGGAGCCCATGGACCGACTTTGCTAACGTTGAGTGCATGATTGATCTCGCTGAAAGGTGCTTGACGAAGGCAGTCTAGAGATGTCAGAGAGCCAACTAGGCTGGCACAGGACGTCACATTCCCAACGAGGGAATTATAAACATCTTGCATTAGGTCGGTGGCGTTAAATCCTCCCGCAAGACGAAAGAGGGCGCCGCCAAAGCCAGACTCGGCAATGGCACCTCGAAACAGTCCATCATCACGTCCTGATCATGTCAGTTAATGCTTTTTGGGAGTCATTAGATTATGAGGAGCCTACCGTTGTATGCAAATATCTGCGCCGAGACACTCTCGGCGCCAGAACTCTCCCCAAAGATCGTCACTTTTCCTGGAGATCCGCCAAACGCTGCAATATTCTCGTTGATCCACCTCAGTGCAAGACGCTGGTCACGAAATCCTAAGTTAGTTGCTCCACCGTCCGTCGCCTCCTTACCACCGAGAAAGCCAAAGCCAGAAACACGATAGTTTAGGCTCACGCCGATGACAGGCTGATTGAGCTCAACGCTTCTATCCACGATGAATGACAGGTTGTATCTCTTATCTGCAGAGCCACCCATGTATAATCCCCCACCGTGAATCCAGACAGCAACGGGAAGATCCGATGTATCCTCAGTGCCAGTTGGGCGGATGACGTTGAGGTACAGACAATCCTCGGACTGCTTATAACCGATGTTATCTCCGCCATAGCCGTAGCAATGAGGGGGGTATTCCGTTGCTTTGCGAACATCGTCCCAAGTCGAGTTCAGACTCTGAGCTTGACTAAAGCGCTCTGGCGGCTATTCATGAGATCAGCTACACGATCAATCTTAGAAAAGAATGGGTGGTGGACTTGCCCTTGCATATGGAATCCCCAAGAAGAAATCCTGGTCATACCAGGCATTGTAGACACCAGAGTAGGTCCCATTCTTGACAGTAACTGACGGAGCTGCCTCAGCAGACCTGACCAGTCCAGACAAGGCCAACAAGGCGACATGCAAGAGAGAACGACCCATATTGCTTTGGATGAGGAAGTGCGTTTATTGTCAGTTGGCACTTGTGTGGGCATTGAGAGGGTAATTATAGCCCAAAACACTATACATGGTATTAATGCCCATCTGTATCCATGTATCCGGGCGAAGGTAGTATTCTGCACTAAAAGTGCCATGACGATCACCCCAGGATCGGGGAATATTCGGTACCATTCAAGTTCACGGGGTCTCTTAGTGACATTAGTGCGTTTAGAATGCTTGTACAATGCTACTCTGGAGTGTTTCCCCCAGGTCTACACGATGCGGTCTAAACCAATACGTACAAACATCCGGGGTAAAAAACCTAGTGCTGCAACCTTCTCAGGTGAGGTTATTTTTTAGACCAATCAACTCCTGCCTCCTCTTAACCTACAGCATATAGTATGAGCGAATTAGTTCAAATGAATTCCACTTGAAAATCTTCGGCTTCTCTCCACGGCTATAAACTAATGACGTACTCCATCTCCAACTACCAGGCTCAGCTACAACCCCGCTGGCGAAGGGGCTCAAATGCTCGGTGATAACGTAAATATAGCACCTGTTAGACAAGCCGATCATTACCCGTGAAACACGTGCAGATATCCCGTTCTCTGGTCCGACAATGTGGGAGGGGAAACACTGCATCGAAACCACAAAATACATCTGGCCTGAAGGCCCGATAAGATTATTACTTAATATCTCCTTCGCAACGCGCAAGAATCAGCCACTTGTTATCAACAAACTTTCCTTTTAGCAACCTTGGTTGGTAAATACTAATTATACCACTGTTATAGAGATTTTAATCGTTGGAGACAACCAAATAGGTTCTACTTCTTGTACTCGTTATTCTAAGAGGGACGGAAGTCGAGTGTCACGTTATGTGATACGTTATAGGGAAGGTCCCATATAATTCCTTCCAGAGGTTCAAGGATTATCACACTTTCCTGGGCAAGTTGTCTCCAACCTCATACGGCGAGGACATATTTATTTCCCTTCGGTGTTTATTGTAGCACCATGTTTCACAGTATCGGTAGTCCATGATAATGGTAATACAATCAATTCATAGGTATTTGAATCATTTCAACTAGGCTTCTTGGCGACTACAACTCCACACGATCAAGAAGCAGGGAACTATGCCTTCTTGTCGCTCCCCGCAGGATTGCTGGGTCCATCAACCGCACGCTCAACATGTCCCGCAATACCGTCCTTGCTCGCGTCAAACTGAGAGCCAATGACACCATCCTTGCTGAAAGGACCGCCGACAGCCTGGCCGATAGAACCGATAGCGCCATCAGGGTTGAATTGTTTTCCAATTGCACCGGCGGAGGAAATTATTGATGGATTCTGAAGTTTGTTAGCGCGATGATTGTAAGAAGGGGCGAGAAATGTGTTGGAGACGTACCTCCTTGGGAATGGCGTTCGAGTCCTTGTTGGCGCCGAGCTTATCAGCGGCATTAGTGATGTTGTCAGCCATATCGGGCGTTGATGATGAATATGAAGCGGCTGGTTTAGGCTTAGACAGGTCCTGTTGACTTGGGAATAAAGGTGTTTGTATGATGAATGTGATACATCTTTTTACAGGAGGCTACTGCGTATTATATAGGTTGTTGGGTATCACGGTATCATATGTGTCTGCGTCATGATGTGGTGGCTGATGGTGATGTCATCATGAGGATGTGGGGTCGAATCGTTAGTTAACATCTTGCATGACGAGCATAAGGGTCTCGATGATGCATTTAGGCGTAGCGCAGTAAGATCCGTGGATCTGGCACGGCTGGATGGGGTTAGAGTTGCTTCGCTTTGGGATCGAGCATGGACTTTCCATCCCGAGTGATGGCGTGCACTCAATGATCGGCTGCGAAATCGATCGTGCCTGGATTCTACTCTGCATTGAAAGTGATGGGTGTAAGCGCAATATTCGATCTTCCGTGGAGTCTTTATTCTTAGATTGACACTTGTATTCTTGTATCGTCTTTACGTCATCTCTTAGCTGATGTTCACGCCAGGGAGCACCAGCAGGAGACGCAATTTTTTAACGGTCGTTTGACTCGACCTTGATTAAACTGAACTTCCCCATGTGTCAGTGCATGCAAATTGATTCTATGATACTGAGGAAATGGGTTCGCACCTTAAGAGCTTGGTGGTCCAGTCCAGAGTTTGAACAGGTTTATTAAAAGCGGAAAAGTATTTTCTTGTCTCGGTATGCCTGTCTTCTTTCTCTTGCTGCTCTGCGGTATGAAGATTCAGATCTTGATCCACGGGAGATTGCTCGATGTATCTTGCGTTTCCGCGATAACCTGTAGTTTCATCTCAAGTTTAATGCCAGGCTGCCCAAACAAAGCAACGCTGACGTTGAATAGTCTTCCTTTTCCTCACCCTCATCACTTTTCTCTTCATACTTCCCTCATAAAACTGCATGGGATAGAGTGAGCCCGGGTAACGTGATGTTGATAACCGTCCATTTGCAGATGCGCAAGAGCTTCCACCATTTGTCATTTTCCGTAACAGTGACGTTGAGATGCTGTATTGTTCGGGCAAAGGGAAAGACTGTGTCTGCACAGCGCTGGTTTTTCTCTGACATACCGCGGTGTTCTGGGCCTGACTGGAATCTCACAAGTTTGCCGCCGGGAACTGGCGGGTTGCCTGTGGTCGTGTTAAGAAGGGCAGACTGATGGCTACTGGTGAAAAGACGCGACACAGCAGTGAATACATGAACCATGACAAAGGCTTACAAACAACCAAAGAACTGAAGATCGCTGTCTGTGCGTACTCGACATTCAAGAATATTGAGAGGTTTTGCCGCCAGTTTCTTTCTACTATATATAAGCTGACGCTTGCGACGAAGTGAAAGTGCTATACGGAATCAAAGACATTAACGCCTACATCCAGGAACTCGATGACCGATTTGTTCTACATTGCATCGTTAATATTGCTAGTGAAAAGGGCTATGGTTATATAAAAAGCATTAAACATGCTGAAGTACGGTTTCAGATTTACTTATTAGAGAGCTATGTAGTAGTTAACCAATGGAATGTGATCGCCATGCCAGAAGGATGCCAGTAACTTGAATCTTGAGGGATTGGGCAGAAATACCCAGGACAGCTCCTGAATTGGATCAGAGGACTTTCATTCTCACACCCAGCCAAGACCTGAATAGTACTCCAAATGTAGTGGATTATATCTGTTAATTAAACTTCGGTCTTCATCTCTGGTCATGCATCATGACGTAGAAGTGGAGCGAATCCTTCCACAACGTCGTCGCGATGTACGGGCTCGGTTCGCGACAAAAGAGGATCTGATACAAGGAATCAAGGGCCGACCTTTCAATCATGTTTTACACAGTGTAGATTACAGTCGGCTGGCTTTTACTTTAGTGCTAGGTTAACATTGCAATCCCTTGCGTTGAAGGTCTTGTTCTTGGGCTAGACTTTTTTGCGTCAAGTACAGTAGTGGTCATCAGATAAGATCCCACCGGGTCCTCCATTATTGCGGTGCCAGGATGCCTCTTCAATGCTGAGAGATTGATAGTCAAGCTCGGTTAGAAAATTTGCATTCGTCTAATTACACCCAGACCACTCTAAGAAGCTGGTCTCGTGGTTGTGGGTGCATTTAGTGTGAGAATTTCCTCTTGCCACTCTCTTAGCCCCTTTTATTACCGGGGCTCATGTGGGCCTCTCGCGGAGGATCGGACATGAACAAGGATTTGATCCAACAGAGACATGTTGGTTGCTTTCTCGATTCGTCCAGCTTGTGCCGAGTTTTCCGACAATTCCAGGATCTAGAGCGAAGGAGCTGTATATCGCGCACTCCGGTACCACATTTCGTTGCCTACTACGGCGACTGACCATAAGTCACCTCATGTGTCTCGCTTAGCTCGCCCTGCGTGTGGGTGGTGATGGGTGTTGATGGGTACCAGTACCAAGATAAATACTTGGCCATGGTCTACCCGTCAAACTTAATTGCTTCTTATTTTATCTTATCAATCAATCTATGATTATCATTGAAATCTTATCTTCAGCCTCATCCCTCTTCTCCCGCCTCTGCTATTATGGGTGTCCTTGACAGGATCCGCGGGCACCGCGACGCGTCCACAGCCCACCCTGATCGTCCCGATGAAACTTCCCAAAGTACCAATTTGCCGGGAAAAGGCGGCGTCTTGGATTTTGGAACGTCCTCTGATGGTTTGAGCCTGGAAGAGAAGAACGAGAAGGAGATCATCGAGAATGGCGCTCACATCACGACTGATGCCCACATTGGTATTCAAAAAGCCGAAGCGGCAGCTTTGGTGTGGTCAAAGACGACTGTTTATGTCACCTATGCCTGGCAAGTCATTTCCTACCCACCACCAGTGCTGACTGTCGCTGGATTCTGAAAGTATTCTCACTAACATATGACTAGGATATGGGTCTGCTTCTTCATGTTAGCCTTCCAATCGTCCATTCTCCTCAATGTCACCTTTTACGCCTACTCAGAGTTCATGAATGCGCCTCAGATTGCCACCGCCCAGATCTTGGGTTCCGTCATTGGCGGTGTACTCAAGTTGCCCATTGCCAAAATTTTGAATATCTGGGGCAGAGCTGAGGGCTTCCTCGTCTTTGTCTGTGTCTACATTGTAGGCATGGTTGTAATTGCCACTTGCAAAGGTCCCAACGGCTATGCGGCAGGTTACGTACTACACTCGATCGGCTACAGTGCCGTGTACTTCATCATGGATGTATTCGTTGCTGACACGTCGGGTCTGCGTAACCGTGCTTTCGCCTTTGCCTTTGTCAGCACCCCATTCATCTGCACAGCTTTTACCGGACCACTTGCAGCCCAGTCTTTCATCCACAACGCGTCTTGGCGCTGGGCAGTTGGCTCCTTTTGCATCATCATGTTCGCCACCTTGACCCCGTTGGCTATCGTCTTCAAGTTCTTCCAGATGAAGGCGAAGAAGATGGGACTGTTTGTCAGAACCCCCAGTGGCCGCACCACCACACAATCCATCATGCACTACATCCATGAGTTCGACATATTTGGTGCATTCCTTCTCATGGCAGCCTTTGTACTATTCCTTCTGCCCTTCAGCCTTGCCAGTAATGGCCGCGCTGGTTATCACTCGGCTGCCTTTATCGCCATGGTCGTCATCGGCACCATCATGTTCTTCGTTTTTGCCGCCTGGGAGAAATTTGGTGCCCGAAAACACTTCGTCCGGTGGGAGCTTTTGAAGAACCGGACTGTGCTTGGAGCTTGCCTACTTGCTGCCATTCTCTACTTCAGCTACTACTCCTGGGACCAGTACTTCTATTATTACGTCGAAGTTGTTTATGACCTTGACATCTCTGATACAGGATACATGACCCAGATCTACAACATTGGCTCTTGTTTCTGGGGTGTTGTATTCGGAGTCTATATCCGCTACACCAAACACTTCAAGAACGCCTGCCTCTTTTTTGGCCTCCCCTTGATGATGCTGGGAGCGGGTCTTATGATCCACTTCCGCGGTGAGAACAACGGCATCGGTTACGTAGTCATGTGCCAGATCTTCATTGCTATTGCCGGAGGCACTCTTGTTATCGGCGAAGATATGGCTGTTATGGCTTCAGCTGACCGTGAAGGTGTGCCCATGATGCTGGCCTTGCTCAATCTGTTTGCCAGCCTCGGTGGAGCAATTGGCTTTGCTGTTGCAAACGCCATTTATACCAACACATTCCCCGACGCTCTTCAAGCACATCTACCCCAGGAATCGGTTGCCGACTGGTCTACAATCTACCTTGGCGGTGCAACGACTCAGATGCTGTACCCACCCGGTAATGCCACTCGCGAGGCTATTGACTATGCTTGGAGTTACAGTCAGAAGTACAACTCCATTTCCGCCACTGCCATCCTCATCCTCGCCATCCCTTGCATTGCGGTATGGAAGAACTACAATGTAGATAAGGCTCAGAACAAGGGAACTATTATCTAGTCGACATGACACGGACAGCAGTGGTATATAGATGATTTAATAGTAATGTTAATGCAACCTAAAACAACTTCGTAATTAAGAACTGATGGGACGTTCTAAGTTAATAATCATGAAATAAAAGTAGCAAACATATGTACGCTGATCCCTTCACGCGAATTATACTTACGATCCTTGAGCTAACAGTTCCAAGAACCAGTTCTGTGGGCGGGAATGTTCTTCAGGCAAAATATCTTCCTACAGTACGATTTGCTGCTGCCTGCGCATACTTCTGAGCAGGAAGATACATCGATTAACATGACTACTCGCTCTTGAGCCATGGTACCCGTGCATGGTGTTGAACACTCTTTCAGTCGGGTAGTTGTGGAAATTTAGGCCCTTTGCTTCGCTGCTGGAAACCCTGCTGGTACATATCCCGAATCGCGGATACTTACTATCAAAAGTTTGCTATGGGTAAACTGAGGCAATTGATGGCTATAAAGGCCTCCAGTGGTCTGCATCACTAGAATCGAGGTTGATTTTGCTTTCCCACCGTGTCCCAAGTCATGGCACTTCGTTCACAAGCACATCGCACGAGGCAATATTGAATTGAGTTGTTGACTTGACAGGCTTGAACTACTAGAGTATAGAAATACAAACACTCATGTAATGAGAAACACGTATAGAGATGAACATCCCTTCATTCAGTTTCACTTATGGTTTAAGAATCCATTCACTCATATTTGCGGTTCCTATCTTAAAAACTACCGGCGCATTGCTAGACCTCAAGATTATTCTTAGTACCTAACCTCAACATGCTCGGCCTGATTAACCTCCTGGAGCTTGTCGTCTACTTCTGTTGTGTTCTCAATCAGAGCAAGACGTCTGGCCTCCTTCCAGCTGATTCCACTGCCGCCTTCATGCTTGATGCGAAATAGGTTGTCAATCTGTTCCAAAGACAGGTTAGCCGTCTCTACATACCAACGCCAGATTATCGGGAGGAAGCAAATATTAAAGACGGCGAAAATAAGGTAGTACTTCCACCCAATGTTGTCAATGGCCGTCGGTGTGATAACCACCACGACGTAGACGAATATCCAGTTGACCGCGGTAGCGATAGAGGTACTAGTGTTGCGCATCCGCTGCGAGTTGATCTCAGCAGGGTACATGTAGGGGATTGAGAGCAGTGATAGGCCGTAAAAGACGTAGTACATGAAGATGAAGGTAACAGCAAGGATAGACATGCCTTTGTTAGACCCGTCCGGACCGCTATAGCGCAAGCCAACGGCGACCATAGCGAAGCAGACAGAACTAGCAGTAACACCGAACATCATAAGCTTTCGGCGGCCAATGCGATCGATGATGAGAGCGGCCATGGCACCCCAGAACATAAGTGACATGGAATCGCAGGCTGATAGGATCAGAGCCATACGGTCCGTCATGCCAAAGGATCTGACAAGAACCACCGGTAAGTAGTAGGCGATGACGTTCGTACCTCCCATCTGCTGGAAAAAGGGCGTGCCTGCGCCAAGCAATATACGACGGAAGGTCATTTGCTCACCCCCACTAAATACCTCCTTGATAGTAAGTGAACTTTGTACCTCTGCTTCGTGGTGAACAGATGCGACAAGCTGTCGTACTTCCTGAACCACTTCAGGGCTATCGATCGGTCTTCCAGCCAAGCGTACGAGGGTCGTCTTAGCGTCTTCGATACGGTTTCTCATGACGAGCCATCTCGGGGACTCGGGGCTTACGAAGACCAGTGCGATTGTGATCATGGCAAAGAAACATTGAAAAGCGAGAGGGAAGCGCCAACTGATTGCGCTGTTTGGAATGTATGTGAACCCGTAGTTCATCCACTATCAATGAGATTCAGTCAGATTAGAACCATGTTCTGACAGGGCAGGGTTACGATGGCGTTCATACTCACGTTGGTGATGACGATGCCAAAGATGTTGGTGACAAGTTGGAGAACGATGAGCTTGCCACGGTTATGGGCTTCGGCTGTCTCGGCCTGCCAGATGGGAATTGCAATGGTGTTCATGCCATTTCCGATGCCCGCGACACTACGACCGACGATCATGGGCGCAAGAGAATAAGAAGCAGCCTGAAGAATTCCGCCGACGATGAGGATGACACAGCCGATGAGGATAGATCGTTTTCGGCCGAGCTTATCGCCTGCTACCATGGAGACAATGGTGCCCATGATGCAGCCGATATCGTACGTCGCAACTATCTGGCCTTGGACTGTGCTACTTGGGTTGTTGAAGGTTTCAAGGAATGGTTTGTTGCTAAGCAAGCCGCCAAAAACACCTTGATCGTAGCCAAAAAGCAAGAAGCCTGAGCCACAAGCTATGGTAACACTGTGTCTAGCGAAGTTGCTCTTCATTATGAATGATTCGACGAGAAATTTGAATGTGATAGAACAGAGAGGCGTAAATATGATCTGTGGAATGTCGGCGTTGCCCACGTGAATGGGTTGTGCGACTTTATATATCTATCAAGACTGTATGAAACATCCGGAATAACCACCAGCCCCATCTGGGGTAGATTCTCCTGGGGTAGATCGTCCGGGGTAGACAGGGGAGGACTACCCCAAAGCTTTCGTCACTCTCCACCTTACGTTGCACGAAACGGTGGTACAATCGCGCCGCGTGGTCACCACGAGAAGGGTGCAACCAATTGAGGTAGAGGTTTACCAATGCTTGATTCAAGGCACTGGGCACTAGCGGCTTTGCCGTTCACGGAATTGCCTCACATGTTTGGGAAGCATTATCCTCGGGGGGAGTTATCCGTTGTTCCACTTCTCGGAGCTTTGATCCTACTGTGTCAGCGTGATTGGCTGGAACTGAAATCCCGATACAGCTGAAAAGTAGGCTAACCAAAGCCTACCTGGTTGGCGGATTCACGCCTGATTGGCTGGAAGTCAGTCAAGTTCGTGCTTCTCGAAACATTCAAAGAGTTGAGGAACGTACCATGGAAGCAGCTAATAAAGAAATATTAGCTTGGCGACAATAGATGATAGTATATATTCCACCGTGCAGAGCTTGCCCACAGAAGTCAGTCTTATCACCAACACTCAAGACCTTCATCTTTCACCAGATCATGACACGAATGACAGTAAGTCAGCATCTTCATGACGAAAACGCTCACCATTTCTCACCTCCCATTTCTCATAGTCCACATATAACCGGCCTTTCAACCATATCGGCATATCTGTTCCAGATGCGGAAGCAACGGTCGATTGGTATCGCCGAGTACTCGGCTTTCAGCTCCTGGGAACGATTTGCCATATAAAACGCTCTGAGAGACCGGATGACCCAATCTTCAATATTTACCCAGATACCTTACAAGAGGTAAAGCTAGCTAAGATGGCAACTGGAAATGGTGTGGGATTTGAAATCTTCGAATTTATTAACCCCCGGATCAAGGCGGCCAAGACGTTTGAGGCAGAGTACGAAAGAGCCGGCTTCTTTCACATTTGTGTCACAGATGCGGATCCAGAAGGCTTAGCAAGGAGATTTGAAGCTGAAGGAGGTAGAAGGATTGGCAAAACGGCAGATCCATCTGGAAAGGGCGAGATTACTTGTCTGTATCTATCAGACCCTTGGAACAACGTTGTTGAGGTACTGGATGTTGGCTTTGAGGTTATGGGCTGTAAGTCTATGCTTTGAATAGACGCTTCAGGAGAAGTTGGAGGATAACTTGTAACTTATAAGTTCGGTTCCAACGAAAATAGTTTAAACGAGCATTAAGACATTATGGTTAAGCTGTCGGAAGACAGCGTTGGGTTCTTCACGATTGTTTGAACTAGCCTACTCCAGGTTCACAGCACCGTTCTAATGGAGCTTCTGCGGCCATTATGCTTGCTCTCGCCGCTAGAGAAGGCGTCTTTTATGCCTCTTGTCACAGTTGCCTTAGTCAAAAGGCATCCTATCATCTTCAGTGTGCGTTCCCCAAGATATACACCTAGGTAAACATCTTACAAGAAAATATGTTCCTATCACCTTAAAGATAACAATACCACGGTAGCTGCCGACTTCATCCCATTGTCCTAACGACGAGAAGGGTACTAAACACACTAAGTGATCCATCGGAAACTTGGCATAGTCTCAAAAGTAAAGTCCCAGTCTCAGATAATCCGTTATCAACTGAAACTGTCATGAAAATTTGGCGTTGTACGCGAATGTTGTTCTCAGATGCACCATCTGATGATGAACTATACATATCCAGGTGAAGATGGCCTCGCCAGAACTGTGCCCATCAAGCTTCTAGTCTGAAATCAATTTTGTTGCATTGTCTCCTGCAGTATCTGACGAGAGCGGTGGTGACGTATCGGACGTCGGTTGCATGGTGATCCTCCGTAGTGATTTTCACTGTGGGGGCAATTCCCCAAATCACTTAGATCGGGGGAGCAAACCCGCTGAGGTATCTGAATGGCTTTCCCCCACAGCCCGCCCCGCCCCGCCCCAGCGATGATCCAAATCGAGACCCTCCTCGTATATTGGAGCTATCAGTCGGATTGCTTTCCCCGAGTAGCTGTTGTTCGCCAAGACCACAGGCGGTAAAGCAAGTGCAAGTATTAAGGACATGAGCCTCCCTTCGAACGAGAGCCACAACAGCACTGCAAAACGCGCCTTCATAACTTTACATCTACTTACTTATCAATCGCACGATGCCAGCACAAAAGCTCCGGGTTGCAGTCGCTGGCCTTGGCCGCATGGGTAAGTTTCGAGTGCAGTAATAGGTATGGACTTCTTATGCTAACAACAAAAGGCAAGCGTCATGCCATCAACTTTCACGTATACACTCCCGGGGCCGAGGTTGTAGCAGTAACCAGCCCAGTGGAGAGTGAGCGCGAATGGGCCAGGCAAAACCTCGATGGTGCAAGCGTTTACGAAGATTACGATTCCATGCTCACCGACGACCGCATCCAAGCTGTCATTATTGCTACTATCACCTCAGTTCATGCTGATCGATCCATTCGCGCTATCGCAAAGGGATACCATGTGTTGTGCGAAAAGCCTCTAAGTCTTGACCTCGAGATTGTAAGTAAAATGTTTTCATACAGCCTTTACAAACTCTCTCTGACACAGTTATTCGACTTAGGCGCAATCCGTACTCGATGCGTACAACAGGTCGCGTCAAACCTATCCGAACCAAAAAGTCATGTGCGCCTTTTCACGTCGATTTGATGCCTCGTATCGAGAAGCACACGAAAAGACGGCAAGTGGTGATTGGGGGCAGCCTGTCCTGTTCCGCTCTCAGACGGCAGATCTATATGACTCGTCGGGATTCTTCGTCGAGTACGCCAAGACCAGTGGTGGCATCTTCAAGGATTGTTCTATCCACGACATTGATCTTCTGCTGTGGTTCTTTGGGGAGGAGACCAAAATCAAGAGCTTACAGGCAGTTGGCACAAATGCCATGCATCTTGGACTTTCAGCATCCAACGATCGCGATAATGCCATCGCGACTATCGAGCTCCATGGAGGCAAGATTGCCAATCTTTATTGTTCAAGAATCATGGCGGCTGGGCAAGAGGACACTACCGAGATTATATGTCAAAAGGGGTCTTTGCGAATCAATATGCAAGGACGGAAGAACCACCTGGAAGTTCACGACGCCCAAGGATCAAGGCGCGAGCTTCCACAGCACTACTATGAGAGGTTCAGGGAGGCTTTCATCACTGAAGCTTCTGAATTTACCGAATGTTGCCTAGAGAACAAACCTGTACCTATCAGGCTTGAAAGCTCAGTCAGAGCCATAACTATTGCCCATAGCCTGCAACAAAGCTTGATTTCTGGTGAAAAGATGGTTTTCACCGAGGAGTCCAAGCTTTAGATCTATAATTGATACATTTGGTCCTTGTTTCGATTGTTAACGCGATTTTCGGGTTCTGCCTCTTCACCAGGTTTGTTGCAAGTGTATGATCAGACTGCTCATCACGCAGGAAAAGACATTTAGACCAGTCTAGCAACCCAGCTCTTTCGCGAAGGTTTTGTGAGATAAATGCCAGATATTTGACTTTAACTCAGAGAACAGACCTACAAAAAAGGCGAGTTTCGGCCCCTATACAACCTCATGAAGCAAGAGGATGAGAGAGGCCTTATCCGGGAGACTCCGAGAAGAGATACGGTTGAGTAAGTGTCAACTATGGCTTATTTCTGGCTAGCCGATGACGCTTCACAGTCATGTGATGCACATTTGAACAAGATATTGTCCATATTTCCATCTCCATCTGCGGACTAGACCAGTTGTAGCTGCTTATCAACACCTCATTGTGGGGGTCCCATCGGCATGCTCATAATCCAATCCAGATCTAGCCCCATGTTAATGTCTATGAGATCCTCTAAGATATGTGGATCAAAGTTGGCATCGTCTGGGGTGTTCAGGTCAGACGCACGTCTTCGCTTCCTGGATGCAAGCTCATGGTCTGATTGTGCTGATCGGCACTTTAGCTCCCATTGTCTCTGAATCAACAGAAGCAACTCCCGGGCCCTCTTGGCACTATCCCAAGAAGAACCAGCTTCGTCAAGTGCTCGGAAACATGTAGTTAAATGTCGCTTGGTATGACCTTCGTCAGATCGATAGTGTGTTATCGTTGCGAAGATAAGTAATAGGGCGGCTGAACACGTTATACCGACGGCTTGGACGTTGATCTTCCTCAGGTCGTACCATGTCTCGTACATTTGTAACAATTTCGCGACTGAGGTGGCACTGTCTATACACATCATGCGTGCATGATCTGACCCCGGGCCTTTGGGTGGAAAAGGTTGACAATAGGTTCTCGACATATAGGGTCTATGGGCATGGATAATGTTCTGGTAGTACTGCATGCTATGTTGTTCATTAGCTCCGAACTAATCTCCTCGGCAATAGATCTTACTGTAGTTGCAGAACGTGAGGAAGATGTTGAGTGTGTCCATCGTCTAGATCAACCTGAATTGAAGATGGCAAGTTATCCTTCCATGCCAGTAGCGTCGCAACAGTGTTTGCATTCACTTCTTGAAGCACTCCACAAGGGATTTTGAAATCACCATAGCTAGGGCTGTTGTTACTCTTGGCGTTTTCTTGAAAGAGGATGGGCAATCTCACAGTATGTTGGCCACTGGCGCCATAATCTCAGCCATTCTTACCTGCTCGTGATGTAGCTGGCCAAAACTATAAGACAACGAAGCTTCCGCGCGTATAGGTTCAGGAACACCGTATGCAAACCACTTATTGGAATCGCCGGGGTATGCTCCAGTCCGTGGTTTAGAAACTGTGATATCTTCGGTGTGCATTCTGAAGGGCTGGCCCAGATAGAAACCCCAGCTGCTAAAGTTAAAGTCAGCAATGCGGCATGAAACGTTGCATAGAGGCTCCCACTTGTCAATCAAATATGTGCCCCAGAAGACCTCTTGGCGTAGTCCGGCTTCTACGTGGCCCAATAGACCCTGGGAGACATGTGAAGCCATATCAACGTGAAGCCCCAGATCAAAGGCAAGTCTTAGAGCCATCCCTAGAAATTTCAGTATTGTCGATACAGGACTCTTCTGGACTACTTGTACCGCTATACAACCACCCCCGCGAATCTCTTCTAGAACCTATATCGTGGCTGCTTAATACTGCTAGAGCCTGCACAGTAGCTACGCAGGGGTTATCAAGCTCGATTTCGAGAAGGCCCTTGGCCCTATCAGCGAAGAACTCGGCGAGTGACCTTGGGAAGGTGATCAGGGTCGGATGGTGACGTGTTTCGAATGCAGCACCTAAGGCACATCTGCAAAGATTAGCATGTAATGACGCAAGCTCAAAAGATAGTACGTACAGGGCATTCTCTAATGATTCTGAGTAGTAGGGCGATTCTTCTCCATCTCCCCATCGAGACTTGGCCAAAAAGAACATGTGTTGATTGACAATGTGTAAGATAGGGTCTTGCCAGGCGAAGTAAAGCTGAATGAGGTGTTTCTTAAGAGCAGCAGGTATCGGTTTGTGAAGACCCAGTCGCTCCAGCAACTCTGTTCCGTCGTTTCGGATCGTTCGGCGCACGGTGAACACGTCAGGAAAGGGTAATTGAGCAAGATTGAAGTTCGAAGTCGGACCGTAATATCGAATATGTCCCCCGGCACCTACTTGCAAGGTACCGATTCTCTCGGAAAGCTGGTCAATCAAGGCCTCCGTTTCGTCTGTCTGACCCGTGCTTTTATTCTCTGTGTATGGTGAACTGAATTCCGGGAATCCCTGTTGAATACAAGACTGAATGCCAGCGTTTTCACCATCTGTGTATCGCGCTGTGAGGTCTGATGGATTTCCCTCACTTGTGTCCCAGACTTCTTGGTAGAACGGCTCTGGGGCTTGAATGTCTGTCGCTGGGTAGTCATTAATGTTAGTTTCGTTCTCGGCAGTACCGGAGATTGGAAAGCTGTCGGTATGATCATCTTGCTGCGTTGCGCTGTGTTCGTCGCTTTGCGAACCTGACGGCGAGGGTGGCCGGACTTGCGGACCTGGCCGTTTTGGAATTGAATGGTCTTGAACTTTCTGGCTGGGTCTGAGATCCCTGCCAAGCGTGGCAAACGGGATTCGCTGGTAATCTAGAACTTTTAAGAGAAGCTGTTGGTCTTCCTTGTTCATAGGTGGTGCTTCGAGTCCATTTTCGGCAATGAAAGAATGCAGTTGCTCGATGCGACAGGAGAGCTTTTCAATGGCAAGGCGAAGTGTCAGCCTAGAACGCAGACTATTAGCTTCCTGTGGCCCGTAAAGACACAATGTCCGGGTGGTTTTTACCTGCGCTTATCGTCTGTTCCCTGTGGTTGACAAGTTTTTTGTTTTGCTCTACAATGAGAACACGGTGTTGCACCGTCGCACTGCCTATCAATGTCAGGACATTAGACACGGAGGCTGCGCTTCAAAATTGCACCTTTATCTTGCTTTCCCTACACGGCACGCAGGCCGCCCTTGCTTGAATGCTTTTCGCAGCAGAAGACATAGAAAGTGTGGTCGCCCGTATACTCAACATGCCTTGACAAAAATGCGTAGGATAATGGGAGTGTATGGTCAGGTGGTTGACGGAGATAAACTCTTTCTTCCTTTCAATGTGGCGCCGATCTCCGCAGGAGGGGGATGGGCTGTAATGGGGACTAGGTGATTGGCCAAAATGCCTTGGCGGAGGGCTAATGTACTTCTCTTTATTAGTGCCTACTGTGCTGTGCACAGTATCCCCAGAGCAGTCGAGAAGCTCGCAGGTCTCACCAATTACCTTTCGTCCGGATTGTAGTTGAAGCACTCGAATTACATACCGAAAGCCGGGGGTTGCTAGTATGACAAGTAGTTTATTATCGAAGTACACAAACCAGGAGCAGTTCTATTGCTATGCTCATATCATCATGCCAGTGCACAACCTATCTTGGTTACCTAAAGGCAACATTTGGGGGTTCAAACCTCCAACCTCCCGGAATGGAAATCATGATAAAGAGGCACCGAGCTCTTCCACAGAGTCATAAAATGTGATGAGCCTATGATGCAAACTCGCACCGCAAAGCTAGGATGCTATGCCTGCCCATGTACTACCGTACGGTATTTAGACGAAAGATGGGAAATTGAGCGGTGGGGCTGCTGGGTCACGGAAATCCACCCCCGAGGGTCGTTGACCGGATGACGTAGATCAAATTGGGTATGTACGGTCTACCCAAGTCGTTCTACCCTACACGTACGTTCGGAATTTACATATTCCATGGATGTCTGCACCGGATGTGTTGACATGTGGCTTTCAGTCCGATCAGGAGTTCATAACACAGAGAATTAATCAATTTCTTTCTTTGTAATTGTCTGCATAGACAAACGTGTCTCACCAGGCTCATTCAATAAATTTATCCCAGAGCCACTTTCTGTTTTGGATGCTGCTATCATCCGCTGACATCGACGTTCCGTTGCACCGGAAATGTGTATGGGAAATTAGCTATTTACAAAACGGCTCCAGTAGAAGTCAACACTATAACAAGGCGAGTCCGTGAACTAAGAGAGTTTATGTGACTCGAAGATCGATCAAGATACAATTGTTCTATTACCTATCTTGTAAAACTCGGCGAATCGCAGACCGACTAAGGCCGACTATAGCCGAAAAGCTATGGAGGTTATTATTGAAGAGAAGCGGAATTAAGAACAAGTATGCTTCGGATGATCATCAGAGTTTCATATATGTATTACTATTTGCTCAGACTATTTGGCTGAGTAACCCAAGGCCCTCGCGGTCTGACCTCCACAGTACTTGCGCCGATATTGCTCATGGTGTTGGTGATTTCTTGGCGTAAGACTAAGCCCAAATTGTATTAGCAATGATGATCTTCCCCAAATTGCTTTGCAGTGACGTTATTGCGTAACTCACTTTGTAGTACCCTGCTAACTCCTTCCTCACCGTGCGTGCCGTTTGCGTACAAGAACGGCCTCCCCATACCGACAGCCTTGGCACCCAGAGCAAGGGCCTTGACCACATCGGCGCCCGAGCGAAAGCCGCCGTCGACCGTGATTTCGATCTGCTCAAACAAGTCTGGTCGTGAAACGCGGAGCTCATAGAGTACATCGATCGGTGCAGGGGCACAGTCAGCTTGACGACCTCCATGGTTTGACTGCCAGGATAACGTCAACAAAACAATAGTCATCTCACACAAGCCTCTCTACCTACCAGTATTACTCCTTGTACTCCATGATCCACGCAAAGCTGAACATCTTCCACACATTGGACCCCTTTTAGGATGATCGGTAGCTGGGTGTTTTCCTGACATGCTTGTTAGCGTCTAAGTCACAATTCAGGCTCTAGTGATATCCTTACCCGGATGAAGTCAACATCTTTCCAACTCAGATTGAAGTCATGGGAACCGGCAATTGACTCCGATATACCTTTCGCTTCGAAAACTGATGAACTCTTCTGTGCGTCGAAATCTTTCGGAGTTGGATTGGCTAGGTGCTTTTCTCGGACGTCGAGCGTGCGTTTTGACTGTCGCATGACATCGACAGTGAGGACAATGGCTTTTGCACCAAGGCGATCCGCCATTTGGATCTTGACTTGAGACTGTTTGCGGTCCTTGTTTAAGTATACCTCAAACGCAAACGTGTTAGTAATATGGGCATTAACATGGGATAGAAACACAAACCTGGTAAAACAATGGCTGTTCGCCTTTCTTGGCTTCAAAAATCTCCTCCAAGCCGCAGCTAGCATCGGTAGAGATCTATTTCACAACCATTAGTGCAAACTAATTGCCTTTCATATGATGAAATCGCACCATCTGAATAATTCCTTCGGACCCCGCTGCCTTGGTAAGATTCACCTCACCAAGAGGGTGCCCAAGCTTGGCCATAGCAGCTGGTGAGATCATGACTGGCATGGAAACGGGAATTCCAAGAATACTTGTATTCGTTGCGCCGCGAAGTGTGCCCCGCAATATTCGAAGCCTGAAGAAGTATCTCTTCAACGCATCGCTGTTCTCATGAAACGCTTGACAGCCGTGTCAGTAATGTTATTGGTGGCTGAGCCATCAGAAATAGATCAACTCACAGATTTCATGATCAGATGCGCTGCGGTAGTACGCCCACGCAACTCTACTTAGCACCTGCTCGGCCCAATGTTCAAAGTCCTCCACCAATAACATATCATTGACGTGGGGCATTGATTCTCGAGCGTCTACGCGTTCGATATCATCCTCGGTCATCTCGTTCACTTCCTCTTCAGGTAGCGTCGCTGGGTCTACGGGGCCCAGGCAGTACTCGGAAGGTAGTGTATCTAGAGCTGTAGGGGGATGGAGCGAGGTAAAGAGTCGGCTGGTAAGCCGTCAGCTGATATCCGCGGCCCTCTGATGGATGTGCATAATAGAAGCCCAACGAACCTTACATCCCTTCCAGCTTTAGCTAGAATAGCATTAGCTCCTCCTGGGTGTAACTGCAAGAAGTCGGTCATGTCGTATACCAAGCCCTATTTCGCGTATCAATTGTCAAATGCTATGTGTGAGTGACTAATAGCTACCGAAAGGTGCTACTTACATCGATGACAACCCAACAGTCATCTGCAGATGTGTGCTTTTGAACCTCGCAAAACGGGATCGCGTTGTTTTCAGTAGTATCTTCGGCATTGGGATTGGTAAACTTGGAAGTATAGGAAGTCTTGAAGACAGTCGAGACTGAGACCACTCCCTATTGTCATGTTGTTAGGTAAGCCCACAGTTTGGCAAGAGGGCCCGACGGTGTTTTACACATACCAACAGTAATGCCGTAGTTACGAAGGCATGGTTGAATCCAGATTTCCAAGCTCGATGTCTATCTCGACGACTTTGTGTCAAGGGTGTTTGACAGGTTGGGGAATTTGATAGCAGTGCTTCACACCCACCGAGTAATGACATGGGTGCGCCAGGACGTAATCGGAGCCGTGTTATCGTAAAGCGTGAGAGTTTACGACTGAGGAAGGCCCTGGGGGAGGGCATTCTGACCGTGCACAACAATTGCTCGCAGTGTCTAAAAGCGAAAAACCAAATCTCAAAGACAGGACAGCAAACTTGAGACGCAAGAAACAACAGTAAAAGGATGCTCTTATGGTTAGACTTATGAGCTCAGAGACGAACGTTGATTCGTGGAAGACATTAATAGCTGCGTCAATGGCCTTATTTCTGGCCTTATTTCTAACCTTTTTTCTTAATTAAAAAAGAAGAAAAAAAAAGGCAGAAGCGAGTGCTTTCCCACCTAAGGCTAGTTGAGTGAGTTGGACATAGTCACATGCGGCCCGCTAACGAGCCCTTCGCTCAGGCGAAGTCAGTCGTCAGTAAATTAGCCTTTGTGACAATCATGAATCAGTCATTTTCACCGAATAAAATTTGCGATTGGCGAGCTAGGAAATCCCGCGGCCCCGCCCCCATTGACACCTGGGGTTGATCGATGGGGGATCTGGGGATCCGGGGCTCACTGAGATTCATTCCCCCGCAGTGCTCCATTGTTACAACCTTCGCATTTACACCCCCGAAGACATCGCGTCAGCACCTCCGAAGAATGCTTGGGAGCCCTGGCTTTTCAGGGGAAGTTGGTGGCTTCTTCTCTTTCGCTGGATCCTCAGACGAGACGAAAGCTGACGTCCTTTGCATTATCCGTGTTTCTATTGGAACGGTTTCAACGATGAGGCGATCCATACCATGGCGTCACTAGGCTTGTGCCGCCAACAGGTTGTGCATATTGTCTAACAAGAGTAAAAGACACCAGCTATGTCTCCTAAGGAGTGCGTCTGGAAGGTATAAGTAGGCGTCATACCTTTCGAAAAGACGGTCTTCTTTTAATCTGTATTCACATCACCTTTTCTTAGACTTTATTCCTTATCTCAAAAGCATAACATCAGCAAACATGCCTGCCGTCGTTGCAACACCCCTGGTCAACATTGAAGCTGTCTCTGACAACATCGACGAGGTCAACGTGCTCAAAACCAACAAGAAGCAGACTGGTCTTTACGATGCTTCCGAGTTCGACCAAGCCAAAGACAAGACAGGTTTCCGGCAGTTTCAGGACGCACAAGACCGCGTCAAGCAGTTCTACGCCCAGCAGCACACTCTGCAAACAGTCGCTTTCAACCTCAAGGCACGAAATGAGTTTTACAATAAGACTCGTGCTTACATGAGCGTTTGGGACGCTATGGAAAAGCTCAACACTTTCATTGATGAGTGTGACCCCGACACGTCTGAGTCACAGATGACGCATCTGCTTCAAACTGCTGAGGCCCTTCGCAAAGATGGTAAGCCTCGTTGGATGCAACTTGTCGGTCTCATCCATGATCTCGGCAAGCTTCTATTCTTCTATGGCGCTCAGGGTCAGTGGGATGTCGTCGGTGACACATTCGCTGTTGGCTGTGCCTTTGACGATCGCATCATTTTTGGAACGGAGTCCTTCAAGAACAACGAGGATTACAACAACCCTATCTATAGTACCAAGCATGGTATTTATACCCCCGGTTGTGGACTAGATAATGTTATGCTCTCATGGGGACATGATGAGTATCTCTATCACATCGTCAAGGATCAGTCTACTATTCCCGATGAAGGCTTGGCCATGATTCGCTACCATTCTTTTTATCCGTGGCACCGAGAGGGTGCTTACCACGAGTTGATGAATGAGCACGACAAAAAGATGCTTGAGGCCGTCAAAGCATTTAACCCTTATGATTTGTATTCGAAGTCGGACGACTCTCCCGACGCTGAGGCCCTTAAGGTATGAAAATTATACCCCTTTGCAGCTGCTCATACTGACCCGATACTTTTTTACAGCCATATTATCAGGAGCTTATTGACGAGTATTTCCCGAAGAAGGTTATCCGTTGGTAGCAAAATCACTTACGTAGCTAGTGCGTCAAGCTTAGTGAACCCCGAATGAGAAAAACATTGTCGCTCCTTAAATTTCAAGACTTTGACTCGGATTGCCCTGTACTCATCAATAATGAGGATTTCAAAGCTATTTAACATTAAATATTATTCTCTATCCTAACCCTATTATTTTGTATAATTTTTTATTTCAAGTAGAGACTCGGTTTCTAGGAGATCTCAATGTAGAAAGAGCCTATTCTAGCATTATGTGATCACTACAATAAACCCTTTCCAATAGACAAGAATCAATACCTCTTTAGTATTGACTGTTGTAATCGGACATCTCATTTACAGCTCCTATCTGGCATCACACAGACCCCTTACTGTCAGTGTCTCATGACTCAAATACGACCCTACCCCAACCATGTATGGTTCGCATTCAGTTAGGGGCTGGATTACACCTCCACTCTCAATATCTCAACAAACTACACTAACTCATATAGTATCTGAAATACTACGTACACGGTATTGCTCCTTAAATCCAAGCAGCTGGGATTAGAAAGCAGCCTAAAGAAATTATTCCTGCATTTTTTTGGGGTTTGGAAATTAGGTAAGGTTGCTAAACTTCATTCTGATATTGCCATCCTTCACCGCCTGTCTGTTGAAGTCAACGCCACTCTTGGTCTAGACTCGTAGCATTTTGTACTGTTAACTCTCAGAGTCCCCTATCAATAAATATGTCATACAGCCAATTCCCCAACCGTCGGCGGGTTATACAAGCATGTGTCAACTGTCGTATGCGCAAGACGCGTTGCGATGCTGTCCAGCCTAGGTGTGGACTCTGCGCCTCGCAGAACGTCGATTGCGTGTATCGTGATGCAAGACAACCAAAAATTGACTATAATACTCAAGTTCTCCTAGAGAGAATGCAGCTTCTCGAAGATCGGATTCTTTCTTCTTCAGCTCCATCGTCCCGAGAAAGCCCTTCATATACTCAGGTTCCAGCTACAGACCAGCCAAGGCTGGCTGAGCAAGTTGAACGACAGTCAGACATCTCGCCCGGCTCAACTGTCATAGCGCAAGAACCTGTGTTCGAAGTTCAAATACCTCTATCACATACCGCAAACGCAAATCACGTCTTCTCGTGGAGCCTCGTACAAGAACTTTTATCAGAGACGGGCAAAGACGGGCAAGATCTTCAAACTCACACTGATGCAACCGATATCTTTTTCCAGCATCGGCCAAGTAACTCTCATCCTTCTACGACGTCATATCCCCCTCTTTCATGGAGATTATTCGACAATGCAGAAACGTTCCACACTTCGCTGGATGACATGGTGTTGCAGCTTCGCGAGTTAATTCACCTTTATTTTGCCGAGATTAACATTTTCTTTCCACTGTTACTGAAAAGCGACATCCTCGAGATCTTTGATGCTGTAGCAGCGAGAGAGGCATATGGTCAAGACCAGATCAGTATCGTTGAAATACCTCAGTATGGACTGCTTCTCGTCGTTCTTTGTCTCGCGCTGCTTAGTTCTAGTGGTCAATCGAATATCCACCTCGACGGACCTCCATCAAGGTCGGACGACTCTGCCCATACACAGGAACGGCTCAGGAACCATATATGGGATAAAGCAAGGCTCTTGTTAGGATACATGTCGACTGATATGTCACTCGCGGCTGCGCAAAGCAGCATGCTAGCAAGGTGAGTCGCTGTCTTAGTCTAAGGAATACTGTCTGAACTTCTGTAGCATATTCATGGGGGCGTGCGGTCTTGTGGCCGAAGCCTTTCATTGGGCACATACTGCGGCTGTCAAGTGTGAGAGCATGGCTCGATCGTACGCAAAGAGCCAATCCATCCCGGACGCGTTTCGGCGATTGTATTGGATCTCCTTCATTTACGAATGTGATTTCATTTCCGAGATATCAGTCGTGTCGCCCTCTGGCATCGCAAGATATGAGAACAAAATTCCATATCCTGCTTTCACTACAGAGAACCATCCAGTTTCCCCTTCTGGGCAAGAGTCATCTGAACTATGTTCAATCCGAAGTCAAGAAGAACTGGTAGCCTTCCAAATAACAACCAATTCGGCCATCAGACGCTTCTTAAACACAGTCAATAGTGTAGTCTATGACGACAAGGAACAGTTTAGGACGAGAAGGTCCAACTACGCGTCTTGGCTTCTCAGGATCTCAGAAGATCTCTGGTCACATCATTCTGCCATTTATCGCAATCTACCCGAATTTCTTCTGACCGCTTCCTCACAAGACATCCCCATGACAGGAACTGATTCAAGTTCCCCTGCAAGTCTTCAATCACCAACAGCGCGCATCCAAGGTTTACCGACCGGTAACAACTCATGGAACATTCTCAGGCTCAAGGGACGATACTACGCGGGGCAATACATCATTCACCGGCCATTCATCGAATTTATCGTTCTCAACATCGACAATTTCGAGACGCACCCTTGCAAAGAAGCGGTTCTAAAGAAATCCAAATCTTGTTTGGATGGGTGCATGGGCTTCATTAAAGTATTCGATGTGGAAACAGCGAATAGTTTGACATGTTTGTTTCCAACTGGCATGGTGTAAGTCAAAAACGTGACCAGAAGCGACGGTTGCTGACAAAAAACCCTTTCACAAGGACCTTTACCATGACTATCATATTGATGATATCAACAATGTTTCCAGTTTTCAGTGAGATGCTGCCCAAGGACGTGGAAGAAGTTATTGTGCTCGGCAAAAGGAACCTCTTGCGGTTCAGCCAAAGCGTGGCCCAATTCGAGTGGCATATCACGGTGTTGGAAAACCTCGACACGGCTCGGCAGAACAGAATACCAAGACGCGGCAAATAATTGGAAACATGGGACCCAGACCGTACTGGTGATCTGACAGGTTACTAATTGAATAAATATGACATACTTAGGCCTCATCCTTGATGATTAAGACAGCGAGACCAAACCAACGTGCCATAACTTGAGTGACGCTGGATGACTGAGTACCTTAGTATTGTTGGAATTGACGTTACAGGTGCGTAAGGTCGCGAAGCATCTATGCACAGCACAGAGCTTAATTTATGTAGCACAGTTCTCACCTTTTCTATGCTCAGTAGTGTAGAATTACACAAAGGATAGCATTCAATCAGTTGTTTTCTTCTTAATACTATTTTGGACTTGATCTTGGTACAATTTATGCTGCAACTGACACAGGTTGTGCTTGTTGTTGCTGTTGCTGCTTCTTCAGTTCGGCCTTTTCCTTTTCTTCGGGCGAAAGTTCAAAGATGCCGACTCCCGAGACAGATGTCTCCTTGGAAATTGAGCCACTGCTCGAGTTTTGCTCCGACTCAATAACCCTGCCTGTCAAGTGTTTATCGCCTGCTTTCATAGGCGCATACAATTTCAGAAGCTCGTTCAACCTGCCTCTTTGCATGCAATTCTCGTATTTCCAGCTTGCCGCGAGCTCATCCAGCTCCTCGAATGACTTGCCCTTGAAGTAATCTGCCCACTCAGGGATCATGTACTCAGCAAGTGTGATCCCGCGAATACCACGGAATACATGCATGTGCATACGCCACTGCCATGGGTACTTCTTGGAGTATTGCGCTGGAACATTATCCTCAAACCACTTATGCAATGGACCAAAGAGGCCTTCTTGAAGGTGCGCGTCGTCATAAGCCCAGGAATCGACAGCAAGATCACGCTTCTTCTTGATCATCGGCCCGAGTAGCTTGAGCCATGGAGAGTCTGGAGAAACATAGGTCATGCCCATAACATTGACGTCCTTATATGCCCAAATCGACCAAGCTGTGGAAATGTTAGCCAAGGTCCTCAGTGAGCATGGCAGAACGACCTACCAATGCTTTCTGAAGTATAGATAGCCATTTGTCGGTCGAGCATATCATATCGCTCTTCGTTTTGTACTTCCCAGTCCGGGTTGTACTCTTTTCGTTCGTAAATGGGCCCGAATTCACCTACACAAGATCAGCCAAGGACTATAAGCTGTATGCAATGAGATAGCCTACCGTTCCAGATGGGGACGTTGTGCTTCTTCATGAATTCAACCTTTCTGTCGTACATCCTCCTGATGTAGCTTTCTTGTTCCTTTGTGCCCTGGAATCGCCCAATTCGGTTGGGGAACCCAAAACCGCAGTAATCGTGAATCGCGTATACGGAATTGTCCCAAACTTTGTCGAATCCAGTAAAGTCCATGCTGAAGCTGTATTGATGTGCTTGTCAGTATCTGGTGATATTGATGAGCTTTGAAAACAAAAGCCTTACGTGTTGCCCTCCAGGAAGAGAATATGATCAGGGTCGATATTCCTGATTGCTGGCACGATGCGATCGTAGAAAGCTAATAGGCGCGTCCATTCAACATCGGCAGGCTCGTTCATGGGATTATAACCAGCGACCCAGGTGTTGCCTTTGTATCGTCGTGCGATGTGCTCCCAAAGGTTGATGGCTCGATCTTGGAAGTGCTTGTGGTCCCAGAAAGCAGCGTATCCGGTAGGGTTGTCGGAATGCCAATCCTGGTTTTGGCCGCCAGGAAGGGCGTGGAGATCGAGGATGGTATAGATACCGTACTTGGCGCACTAGTAATACAGAATGAGTCACAGTACTTAGAAGAAGATGGTTGCAGGAAGGACTCACCAGATTGATGACTCTATCCACGTGCTTGAAACCCTCTTCCTTTATGACAAAAGGGTTCATGTCGTCCTCAAAATGTCTGTAGTTGAGACATAGACGTAGGCAGTTGAACTTGAGGGAAGCGAGGAACTCTGCGTCCTTCTCGGTAAAAAAGTATTCGAGGAACTTGTCGAAGAAGAATTCGTATTTTTCTTGGCCAAGAACCTTGAGAAGGGCTGCTCGGATCTGATGTTCTCGTCCGGGAAAGCCGTTCATGAAGTTCTCCATGAGCATCCATCCACCTAGCGCAGTCTGCGATTTGGAAGTTAGGCATTTGCTCTCACAAGGTTTTACTGAGGAGTGCGACCGGGGTATGTGTAAGGAAAGGGCATGATGACTTACGCCGCGTAGAAGAACAGCATCGCCGTTCGCGTCGACGATACGCTCACTGTCTGTTCTCAGGATTCCAGTAGTCATGCTGCCAAGGAATAATTGCTGTCTGTCCTGGGAATTAGAACAGGAAAGCAATGCAGGTAAACAGAGATCGGGCGCGCATGGGCGTCACCTAAATACCCCATGACATGTCCTGTCACAAAAACATTCCCACTCTTGGTGTCTCATGATTATGCCAATGGTACATCGTTGACGTATGGGGCAATTGTGGATAGCGTGGGTTGCCGAGTAGGCGGTCCAAGAAATAATCGACACTTTACCTAACTTTAGTGTAAGCTATCATAATAACTAGAGCAAAACTTAGGATAAAGGCCCACTGAGATGTCTTACTTATTCTTTCATCTTTACTTAAAGTTAGGTGGAGTGCCGATTGTTTACCGACCCGCCTGCCGAGGATGAGGGACGAAGTGGTGAAGACATGACGGTCTAGGGGTAGGAATTTCGCTGCCCCGACACAGCATTGTAGTAATTTCTGGCGAATCATGAGCCTTCGGGGCAAGCTTTTAGCTGCCCCTAATCTGTTCAAGTGGAGCATGAGTCGCGTACCCCAGAGGGGATATGGTTTAGCTCCCCCGACGGTGTATGATTGGCCCGCTTTACCGTGTCGTCTCCGCAGGATATAGCCCACCAGTCTAGCCCATTGTCCGACCTCGCAAAGACTTCACAACTCGCCCCAGAAGTTTACCGTTGCATGACCCGACAAATGGTACCACGTCCATGATCTCTTTGCGGAGATCCCCCAGAAACTCTGATAAACCCCGCACAAAGGTGGCCGCAACGCTATCGATTTCATGGGGTGGTGACACACGAGCTCGAGAGTGCTAACCAGGTTCATGTTAGGTTGCTATGCCGTAGAGACAAAAGCAAGACTTTTGTCCCGGGTTTTTGTCACATCAAAAACACATATAAGGTGATTGTCCATCTGGGGTAATTTGGTCTTCCCCCCGGTCATCTCAACCACCATTCACATCATCTCCCTCGGTCTTCCTTCAGTACCATGAACATTCTTCGCAATCGTCTGCCAGCGCCCAAGCAGGACTTGCTCGCAAAGCAAGCCCGTCTACAGGGAACCACAGATGTAGCTTACCAGCCTTCACGGATCTCTGAGCTCTCCAAAGAGTCCCCGAGCTGGTATAAGTCGGCTGCTCGTCGACGACTCTACTTTCTACTCTTCCCAGCTTGTGTTGTGTCATACGCAACATCTGGATATGATGGAAGTATGATGAATTCTCTCCAGACTGTCTCCTATTGGGATGATTTCTTCGACAACCCTCGAGGATCTCAACTCGGGCTCATGAGCGCCATTATGGCGCTTGGAAGTATCTGCTCCACACCTATCGCGCCCTGGGTTGCCGACAGATTCGGTAGACGATGGGGAATCACCGTCGGAAGCATCATCATGATTGCCGGTGCCATAATCCAGTGTGAGAGTGTCAACTTTGCCATGTTCGTCATTAGTCGATTCATCTTGGGATTCGGACTCTCGTTCGCCACGACTGCGTCTCCGAGCATGGTCAGTGAGCTTTCTCACCCCAAGGACAGAGTTACAATCACGGCTATTTGCAATACTTGGTAAGACAACCTTAACGTTGGTTTCGTTGGTGTCTTTGCTAACTTAGTATAACTATAGCTGGTTTTTAGGGTCTATCGCAGCTGCATGGATTACTTATGGTACTCGAGTAATTCCAAGCACATGGTCATGGAGAATCCCTTCTCTACTACAGATGGCCCCAAGCATCATCCAAATCTCAACTATTTGGTTCCTCCCCGAGTCACCTCGATGGCTCATCTCGAACGACCGCGGCGAAGAAGCTCTCGAAGCTCTCACACGATATCATGGAGAGGGTGCGAGGACTGAACTAGTAGAGCTGGAATACGAAGAAATCCGAGCGGCTATTGAACAAGAGAAGCGTGAGTGGCCATCGCATTATTCCCGATAATATTGCTGACAACGCGAAGTCTCCGGCAACACGACGTGGAAATCCATGCTTAGCACTAAGGGTAACCGCTATCGCATGTTCCTCGTCGTCTGTATGGGTCTGATGTCCCAATGGTCTGGCAACGGACTGATCTCTTACTGTAAGTCCTTTTACCACCAACGGGTCAAGAGAATAGCACCTGACAATTCAACTCTTTAGATCTGTCTCGAGTTATGGACACAGTCGGAATTAAGGACAAGAAAACACAAGCTCTCGTCAACGGCCTCATCAACATCTGGAATTGGGGCCTCGCCCTCACCAGCGCCTTCTTCGTCGATCGTGTGGGCCGCCGCCCTCTATTCCGAATCTCTACAATTGGCATGCTTTTAGTCTTTACAGGATGGACCATTGCCTCGGCACGGTTTGCTGAGACACAAGCCAAGTCTGCGGGTGTCGCTGTTATGGCACTGATCTTCGTCTACGAAATCTTCTACTGTATAGCATTCTCACCCCTACCCGTCGCATACTCGGTCGAGGTGCTGCCATACTCGATCCGTGCCAAGGGGATGGGTGTTTACGTACTCGCGACAAAGTGTGCTGTCTTCGTCAACCAGTACGTGAACCCGGTTGGCTTGGACAATATTGGTTGGAGATACTACATTGTCTATGTCGCAGTCCTTGTTGTTGAGAGCTTCATTGCTTATGGATGGTTTCTGGAGACTAAAGGTAAAGCTCTGGAAGAAATTGCCGTCATCTTCGATGGAGAGGCTGCAGATGTCACTAGGGATGACACCATCAAAACAAAAGTCTTTATCAGCGACATGCCGACGACCATTGAGCATGAGAATGTTGATCGAAAGGTTTAGTTTGTGTATCATCGGTGTTTATATGCCTATCATTGTTACTATTCTGGATTGATGGCTTGAGTGATTCCTGCTCTTTTGGTCGATAAACGGTTATTACCGTTATTTTCCTAGTCACACTATGATCTTCAGACCGTCTCAATGTATATAACAGAAGACTTGTATTTGCTTAATGATTATAGTACATTCTTAACACCCCTCTGTCCACGTTGGCAAATGCTTCCCGCTCATCAGCTTCCACTCCAGTTTTCTGGCAGTGTAGGCCTTATATTGTGTGCAATGGGTAGTGATCGACAGCTTGACATCATAATGACCCCCGTTGCTACTTTCCTTCCGAGGTAACAATCGCACTGTTGCAGCGCTTAATAGTGACTGATCTATAATCCCATTATAGAAAGGGAGGAGGGGTCGCCACGCTGTCGTAAAAAAAAAACATAGCAGACGATGGAAGCAATAAATTACGACTATAATGCATTAGTTTTTACTAAATCTAAAAGAAAGCATAATATAGGTTTAGAAAATCTATACTTTAAATAATCTAATCCTGACTTTATATTACTTCTAACTTCCTTTAAAACTAAGAAAACTATAATTAAATGGGTAGGGTCTGTTATACTGCCTGTAGATTGTATGCTTTGGTGTGCCACGTTTTTTTACGACCGTGTGGTTGCGTAGAGCATGTGATTCTATTAAGAAGGTGTTAATAGGGAAGATGATGTATGTTCATGAATGCGCATAAGCGGCACAGAATGGGGCTATCACATATTCAGGCTAATAGAGGAAGACTTGAGCGGCCCGAGTCGTCAGGAATCGGGGTTTATTATGGAAACATTTCTCATACATCACAAATATTGCCACTATTATGATTCGTGCAGTACATATTTGTAACTATGAGGCAAATAGAAGTTCCTACAACCCAATTTAATGCGGCAATGGCTTACTAGCTATCGCGATCATCACGACCTTTGACGTCAAGGAGGTCATGACGGGCCCTTCTAGGAGATTACTGTTGATAAGCCGCACCGCTGTGTCCCCAATTATTTCCTATAGTGTCTCCTTGTCGACAGTCACATACATGAGGCGGGCACTCCACCATCCTTAATGCGCATACACACATGATGAAATTTGCAAAGGACCTAGTTGGCTAAAAGACGAATGCAATATGCATGCAAGACAAACCGCGGAAACACGTCTCCTGCAGCCGTCCAGTCAGGTGCAAGAGCTCAATGCAGTCTCTCGGACTTCCAAAAGGTGGCGTTATTGCTGTCGACTGGCACTCAATACGATATGCATGACAAGACAAGATAATCCGTCTGCCGCTCTTACATATGCCGTAAGTATACTGTCGTGCATAGTAATCTCTTGCCGCTGCACCCCATCTTGGCTTACACTTGCAACCCATGATTAATATGCAAGACAACAAGTTTTTAATGCACAAAGCCTGAAATTCGAGTAGTGAGGCCCTCTACATTTATGTAAGGCTCACCTTATTGGGTATGCTAAGGGAAATCAAGAGGTGGATTGACCCAATCCTAAGCCTCATGCAAAGGTGGGACAAGAAGCTGGCCTTGTAGGTATTTAGCACATGAGGGTTTTGTCATAATGCGTCCCAAAGCAACGTCACATAGAGTTGCTTTTGTCCCAGAGGCATAGGTATATATCTACATATCGCGCTGCCCTCTCCCGGTCAAGGTCTTCATTCCAATGACTAGAACTTGGTGATTCTAGTATATCATTCAACTTTATTGCACAAGTGAAAACTTGAAAACTCCATCATGCTGTATCCACCCTTGGTTCTGGTGGGAATTGCCGTTACGGTGCTCTATCTTCGATCTAAGCCTTACAAGAATCTCCCTCCTGGTCCCAAGCCCTTGCCCATCTTCGGCAACATCAGAGACATGCCAGACGGAACAACCCCAGAATACCAACACTGGATCAAGCACAAAGACCTGTACGGCCCCATCAGCCGTGTTTCAATCTTCGGCCAGTCCCTCATTATACTCCACGACCGTGATGCTGCAAACATAATTTTGGAGAAAACATCTACGAAGACTTCGGGACGACCACAATTCATCTTTGGGAATGAAATGTGCGGATACAACCGGATCCTCACCTTTCAGCCTTATGGAAAGACGTTCAAACACCATCGCAAGCTGGTTCATCAGCAGTTGGGTACGAAAGCTACTGTATCGCGTTTCCGTGATATTCAAGACGTAGAGTCGCGTCGGCTTCTGTTACGGATCTTGGAAAGCCCGGAGAGCCTGTCAGCGCACATCAAGACGTGAGTCGCCCATAAGAAAGAAAGCCGTAGCACAATAGCTACCACCTCAAGCTACCTTTTGCTAATACCCCCTACTCAGTGAAGCAAGCGCTATAATTCTTAAGATGACATACGGCTACAGCCTCGAGCCGCATGAATCCGACCCATTGGCGCTCTTGATAGAGCAAATGATGCACAATATCTCATTTGCATTTGTCCCCATGAGGTGGCTTGTTGATATCCTGCCGATTCTTCGGTGTTTTCCGGAATTCCTTCCGGGAATGTCTTTCAAGCGCATAGCACGAGGTTGGAACGCCAATATGGGTATGGTAGTCGACGTACCATATGACTTTGCTAGAAAGCAAATGGCAAAGCCGTCTCATCGGCCATCCTATGTCTCTTCGCTTATCAAGCAATATGATGGCGATGTAGATGAAGAGAGCGAGACCGCCATCAAGCAAACGGCCGCAGTCATGTACGCTGGAGGCGCTGACACCACTGTCTCGTCCATTCGTAGTTTCGTGTTGGCGATGTTACTGTTCCCAGATGTTCAGAAAAAAGCCCAAGAGGAGATAGACACCGTTGTTGGAACCGGAAGACTCCCTCATTTTGAAGATCGCGATAAGCTTCCATATGTCGACGCCTTGATCAAAGAAACACTCAGATGGATCCCCGTCACCCCAATGGGAGTCGTTCATACGGCGGATGAGGACATTCACTACAAAGAGCTCGTCATTCCCAAAGGAGCATCCTTCCTACCAGCGACATGGTGGTTCCTTCATGATCCAGCGATCTTTTCGGATCCCTCATCCTTTGATCCAGATAGATACCTGGAACCACGAAATGAACCAGATCCTAAATTTGCCTCATTTGGTTTCGGTCGTAGAGTTTGTCCTGGGAGGTTTCTAGCTGACGAGAGCCTATTCATCAGTATCTCACGCCTCTTAACTGTTTTTGACATAAAGAAAGCTGTCGATGGGCGTGGCAATGATATCGAACCGGAAATAAGTGTCACGTCAGGATTGATTGCTCATCTACACGATTATCCTTATGATATCAAGCCGAGAAATGGGAAATGTGCGGATATGATTAGGCAGGTTCAGGTTGAACATCCATGGGAAGAAGGCGATGCTCGGTTTCTGGGGGATAAGCTCTCTCTGGAGATATCCGACGCTTAAAATTGCTGAGCTGAAGAGGGCGAAGGGATTTGGTCGTTGATGGAATAGCGCTCCTTGAAGTAATTGTATTCTACTATAAGATTCATTTTCACTAAATAACAATAATAGCACAAGACAACAGCTTCCCCTTTCTTTCACGTTAGGAAGCACAGCTAGAGTGATAGAAGCAATGCTATGGTATGAGAAAGATGAAGCTGAGTACCTCTATAGCTCTAACTGTTACAACTTTGCTGGTGGTGTGAAAAGATAGTCGTTTACCAATGTACCCGCAGTTCGAGCAACACCGAAGCTAAAAACGTATCCCCCGCCCCCAGTGCCTATCCTTGTTAGTGATGCTACCCAGTAGATAGAGGAGTTGTTCGAGGCTAGACTCACCATATGCATGAACAATGTTTTGGCCACCAGTGACTTGCTTCTCAACACGCACACCGCCTGTCCTTGCAGGGCGGATCCCAACGTTATCGCGGACAATGTCCACATTCTCTACCTTCTGGTCTTTGAAAACCTCGGGAGCATTCTCGTGTACACGACGCAGGATCTACGAGTGTTAGAGGTACATGTAGTTAGCTCGATGTGAAGGTATTACTGACATCGTTCCTCAGATCTACATCCACGACAGGGTCCCTGGTAAGTGTGAGCATGACATGCTGATGTAACACGAGATAAGACACATTATGACTTACGTATTGTTGACTTGCTTGATCCCTCCCAGGATTGCCGTGCCGTCCAGCCGTGGAATAACGTATGTGTAGTCTTTACCGTGCCTCATCATAATCTTGTTGTAGTCGGTCTTCACAAGAATTGTCTGGCCGCGGACTTGTTGAACATTTTGGTCGGCCACGTCGCGAAGAAATTTTGAACCACATCCTGTTGCGTTGACAAGGACATCATGACCAAGTCCCTTGAGATCGGCTAGTGAGTTGACCGATTGTCGAAGAAAAGTAACTCCACTCTTCTTGAGTCTCTTTGCCAACCATGGGAGAAATGTTGTAGGAGTCAAAACTACAGTCTTGTCTGCCCGCAAAATGGTCAGAGATTTAAGCAAAAAGAATAGCATAGAAGTGCCAGACTCACAACTCATTCCCAGGATTACACCCTTAGGAAGCTCTTCTTGCGACATCACGCGGAACTAGCTAAGTGTCAACGGGCTTTGCATGATGCCATACTCTTATATCTACGTACCTCGGGCATTAGATCTCGATACCAAATCTTATCGAGGGTCGTGCTGTCTTGATAGTCTTGCATTTCAATTCTCTACGATAAAGTAAGTCAATGTGCTTGGAACATGTGCTATGAGGGGATACAGCTTACTCTAACGCTGGACTCTGGGTCTGTGATTGCCAGGGACCAAAGATAAGCAAACGAGTCTCTTTGCATCTTCTGCTCGCTGGGTGTGGAGCCATCAAGGCCCAGGAAGACGGCACCAGCCCAAGGGCTAGCCCAGTCCAGGCTTTCACCATCTCCAGGGAGGTTTCGAGCAACAATAGTCACTTCGTGAGCTCTCGACAGCATACTGGCAACAGCCATACCGACAACGCTGCACAAGTTAATCTGTGTTTCAGGTGTTTGTCCGTAGTAGCTTACCCAGCACCGACAACAGTAATCTTGCCCATCTTGGTAGAAGGTCAGAAGTTTCGCATCAAAGTAATGGTAGGATCAGACTAAGAATTATGGTATGTCAAGGTAATGTTTTGGGTTATTGTCTTAAAGGAAAGGTTTCGGGGCCATTATATACTGGAGTATTCTACAGAAACAATGCCGACGACACAGAGGATGCTAGTACTGCGCACTCATATCCACCCGATGGATCCAGAATAATGATAACAAGATCATGGCTCGAGCGTATCAGACAACTGTCTGGAATTGATCCGTTTCCGAATGTAATCACGCATTGCGGTAAATATGTCCGACTGGCTGATAAACAACGCCGGTCCTCTCGGGAAATACCACCGATGTCAAGGACAAGGCCCATATTTCCGGTCACTCCCCTCACTTTAGCCTCTTCCTGATAGCGGTGTGGCCAATCACATAGCCACAAAGACGATAAAACTCACACTAGGCAAACGCCACCGAGTCTAAGATGACTCGCTTGAGTTTCCCGACTCGCCCGATCAGGTTTGAAGCTGTCAGGGCTCTGCATCCCCCGCACGTACGGGGTTTCCCCAGATAAGCCAAGATAAGTGGACTGAAGTTATTGCGCTGCAAGACTGGGATTGGATGACAACGCCGTTGAGCTTGTCGCGTATATATCAGGTGTGAGCCACTGGCCTTTCGTTAAACTCGATGTGAATCATTGAGTCTGCCCTTCTACATCTTGATCAAAAGGAATTGAATATTCGCTCTCGCTCTTCCGAAATGGCTGCCATTACCGACGACAAACTTCCTGTAGAAGACGCCCATGATACTGCGATGGATGTCGCCAAGGGATCGGTTCATGCGCATACAGAGTACGACGAGTATCTAGATCTGTGCCGAGAATTTACTGGTCAACGCCTGCAGCTACTTGTTCGGAAAGTCGAGTAAGTCAAAGTTTAATACTCAGTCCTTCAGGCTGGGGTCTTGAGGTCAGTCATACTAATCATGGGCATAGTTGGCATGTTCTGCCGCAGTTGATCGTTATCTACTTAATGTCCTACGTCGACCGTACCAATGTCGGTATGTTACCGGTGCTTCTCCAAAGATCATATATAAGCATTCTGACACTTGTCCAGGCAATGCCAAACTATTTGGTGCGATCCCAGATATGGGTATGACGGGGCAAGATTGGAACACAGCTCTCTCCGTATTCTTCGTCACCTACGCAGCAGGTGGTGTGTAAGTATTGATCTAGTTCTACATGTTGACAAGTGCATATACTGATGAAAGACCCCTACTAGACCTTCGAACATCGCTCTGAAACGATTCGGGCCAAAGGTACGAACGCCTTCGATCTATAGACCACACTGTCTAACACAACTTTGGAATATAGATCTGGTTACCTATACTCCTGGCAACAGTGTCATTAGTCTTGATATTCTCATCGATGCAAAACAATAGAGCTGGGTGGACAGCATTTCGAGTGTGTAAGTCACGACATTCTTCGCAAACATGACAGTACCCAGCTGACAGAACAACAGTACTGGGATGGTTCGAAGCAGGTATGTGGCTATCTGCAGGTTGTTCCGGCGACTTGTTCCCCGGCTAATTGGCTTGCAGGCATTTTCCCGGGATGTTCGTTTATCTTGACTTATTGGTATTCACCTGCTGAGATCCACTCACGAATGACAATCTTCTACTGTGGCGCATCCGCGTAAGTTGACAAAGTCACAAACTTGGCTCAAAATACTCATAAGCTCTACAGTGCTGGTGCGTTCTCCGGACTCTTGGCTTACGGCATCGGGCATCTGGACTACACTTGGGGATTTCGTGGTTGGCGTTTCATTTACTGCATTGAAGGTAGATATCTGATGACTACAAAGTGCGAATTCACATTCTAACCTCTCTTTCCACAGGTCTCTTCTCACTGATTCTCGCAATTCTCGCCTTTTGGGTTCTTAACGACACGCCGGCCAAAATTACAAAGTGGCTCACTCCAGAAGAGAAGAAATTCCTGATCCTACGCAACCGATATGCAGCAGGTGGAGAAACTGGCATTGCCGAAAAGGAAGAGTTTTCATGGAAGGCTGTGAAAGATGCCTTCACGGTATGTTCTTTTTGCCTATACCTAATGTGCTTTAGACGACTGAGACTAACATCTTTGCAGTCATTCCATATCTATGCTGTGTGAGATTTTACATTGCGCATTGTGGCTACAGAGATACTAATACCCTTCGCAGGGCCCTAATGGAGTTCACTCTTTGCGTTACCGTCTACGGCTATTCGTTCATTCTACCCACCATGTAAGTAATAATGATGGACTCTTGTAAGGTGCTGTGACCGCTAATGCCACAAAAGCATCAGCAACCTAGGCTATACGGCTGCCAATGCTCAGGCTATGACAGCTCCGCCTTACATCTTTGCGTGTATCGTCACTGTCTTCTCGGGCTGGGCAGCGGACCGTTACAAGCAGCGGATGCTTTCAGTCGTCCTGCCTAACAGTTTGGCCGCTTGGTAAGTTTTCGACGAAGCGTGAGCATCTTCTCAACCTTAGTAAATATTGACAATAACCGACAGCGGCTTTATTATTATGATGGTAACCTCGCGGTATCCTCACTTACCTGGAGTGACATGTGAGTTATAAATACCCCTTCGATTCTAGCTTGTGTCAAGTCCTCTTACACATTTTCCCTAGTGTTCGGAGTATTCCTCACTACGGCTGGTCTGTATCCTATCTCGCCCGCTGTAACAGCCTGGATTGCACTCAACTGTGCTGGTTCAATGAAGCGTGCCGTAGATATCGGTGCCATGATCTCGTTTTCTCAACTCGGAGGAGTAAGTGATGTTCAATTCTTTTGCTTGCTGCATGACTGACCTTCTGGTTTGCAGATCGTTGGTTCTAACATCTACATCGCGGGACAAGCCCCTACTTATCCAGTTGGATTCGGGATATCTCTTGGCATGCTTGTTGTGTGTGGTATTATCTGGCCTATCATTTATTACTTCATCCTCAAGGGTATCAACCAGAAACGAGCTGCTATTTCACTGGAGGAAATCCAAGCCAAGTATACCGAGCAGCAGTTATCAGATATGGGCGACCGAAGTCCGCTGTTCAGGTACTCCACGTAGGAGGACGAATGGCTACACCTCAAGATCGTACTTGACAAAGGTTGTTTTTTCTGATACAGTCGAGCTTAGTAGTGCGACTTAGCAAAAAATCAAAAGACCATGTCAATTCTCCAGGGGTGTCGTACGTAATTTTTCGTGTGGATGGTCATTACTGTCCCTGCAATAAGGATAAGCCTGGTTGCTGAGAACGGTTCGGACTGGTACGGCCATCTTGAACTGTGTGTTTCTTGTCGTTGAGCTGGATCATCTCAGGGAAGAAGAGCAGGCAGGATTTTATAGCGCTTAAGGGAGGGGGGGAACTGTATACTTTGCAAAGGGTGCAGGCAGGACCCTGCATCTTACAAGGCTGAAAGCACACGTAGGTAGTCCCCGCAACAAGCTGTAATTATTCGGGTGGCCTCTTTTGACCTTCCTGCCCTGATAAAAAACATAGAAACAGTACTTCCATCCAGTCTGACAACTCTTGTAAGATCGTGGCAATGAAATCGAATGTGATTGGAGTTTGTTCATCGAAATCTGACGCCTGTAGGTTAGCTGGCCATCGACATTGCGCACGGTATTTGATGGCCCCACTGTGGGCTTTGGGTGATAAGTACGGAGTAACGTCATCTCCCCCACAGCGTCTTCCCTGTCCTGTTGCCAGCCACTCACTTTCATTGATCAGGGCTGTTTTCAGTCGAGCTGGGGGGAAACTTACAAGCTAATCAGAAGTCAGTGACCAGCTACGCGCGCATTGTCGCATTTTAGACGAGGCGACGACATGAGTGCCTCATCTACCACGTTACCCGAAATTCGCCGAAATGGCGGGCGACGAAGTACGGCTTGTCAGCGTTGCCACAAGCAAAAAGTGAAATGCTCCAGAGGTAAGCAGGTCATTCCTGGCTTGTCCAAGGCTACACCCGGAGTCGCTCACCTTGATTGACAGAACGGCCTTGTCGAAACTGCCAATCCGCTCAAGTTGACTGTGTCTACGCTGGCCGCGATAAGCTGCTTACCGTTCCGGAGAGCTACCTACGAAGTCTAGAGGCAGACCGAGGAAGGCTTCGGTATAGCCCACAGCTAAGCTCTCACGCCGGAGTTGATGATGAGGGTACCATCACATCAGACACTCGAAAGGATGGCTTTGGCCACCATACAGTTGAGAACTCAGCAGCTGAAGCATTCTTGGCCAAAGTCAATCAACTAAGACACAATACAACCTTCTCTGCGGCTTCCGACCCGTCTCCAATTGAGCAAGGAGTTGCTAATGATAGCGCGAAATCTCCACTTCTCTCGTCTAGCTACGATTACTTTCGTCTTACCTTTGATACATCGCGTACGTTGATTGGAAACAGTTTGGCTGGCTAATGCCCAAGGTTAACCATGGCGATAGACTCCCCCATCTCTCTCAACTTACCTCCTTACCCCTACGCGAACCATTTACTCGAGCAGATGGAAATATATATGGGCCATGATTACCACTGGTTCTTAAGACGAAGATTTAAGGAGCGAATGAACTCTACCTACAAGACCTCAGGATCGTTGGAATCAAGGGACCGGCTATGGCTATGTCGATTACTGATAGTCTTCGCGCTCGGTGAGACTTTTGTCAACTACCATACTCCAGTCATTCATCTGGGTCCAACTACGAACCAACCGTATGGTCAAGACCCTCAGCCGGAACAAGTTGCGGTGGTAACGCCCCCGCCTCCTCCCGGTACAGCCTTCTTTGAGCAGGCATTGGTGCTACTCAAGCTACCCTTTGAAGAGCCAAGCCTAGAGCATATTGAGATCCTAAACCTTGCTGTATGTGTGATGGCATTTCAAACTGCTACAGTACTAACTAACACATGTCTAACAGACGTTTTATTCATACTCGCTTAACCGCAAAAAGGCTGCGTACATGTACGCCGGCATGAGCGCCAGAATGTGTAACTTACTAGGGCTCCACCAATGTCCACCACAGACATATTCTGAATTAGAAAAGGAACACTGTAAACGCGTTTGCTGGACTTCTTATTGTCTAGATAAAATGACAAGCAGTGAGCTAGGATTGTTGCCCTCGTTTCAGCCCAGTCAAATAAAGCTGGACTACCCTAGTGATCAGCAGCTTGAGCCGGGAGACGCCGACCAGTTCTTCGAAGCAGATTTCCTCCGTGCACGTATTCAACTGACGCTTATGAAAGCTGAAGCGGACATCTTTATCGATCTATGGCAGTCTATTAGGGATGATATCCCCGACGGCGAGAGACGAGTGCGACCGATTCTACTGAAGCTGGAGAATTGGTCGCATGAGTTACCTGCATCATTAAAGTTCGATTGTGAGGCTGGTATGCCAGAGGCCATGGCACAAGCTCCGAACATGCGCTCACTAGCGTCTTTGTATCTACGGTGGCAGCAGGTATGTAGCATCATCGAGATGTTCGCACCCATTTGACGTACAATGTTTAATGGCTCGTCTACTCTAGTGTTTTATTCTCTTGCTCCGGCCTTTCTTCCTCAAACAGATCACATACATTGTTTCTGATGAACTAAATGAGCCATTCCAGGACCACAACCTCAAAGTTCTCAGTGATACATGTATCCGCGCTGCCCGGTCTAATCTTTCCATTGAGATTGGTCTCTGGCAACGTGAAAGGATCGGTAAGTTATTGTGATCTACGTCCGTTTCTGGTGTTCTAATAGCAGCTTTTGCAGCCAAATTTGGGTTCTGGGACAGCTTGCATCTTTTCTCGAGCTTGACCATATTTTCCTTGGCGATTTCTGTCAACAGAAGAAGACCTGGTAGTTTCGACGAGAAAGACAATGATCCCATAACCTACTCTTCAGCAAAGGACCTTCTGCACGACCTAGTGAAAGCTGGTAATTTGGCAAGTAAAGGACATGAGAAGATGCTACAAGATGTAGAAGCTCTAGGAGAAGTGTTGGGATCAATGCAGACGAACGCATCGGATTTTATGCTTGAACAATGGGACATGGACAACTGGATGGCTCAAGTGCTAAGCATGGATTCTAGCTCATTGCCATTCTATGGCTTTGACGAGGGTTGATTTATTATAGGAAAATACTACAACATTGCGTTTTGAAGAGGCAACCTCGCGATGTAGTGGTTGGTAAGAAAATGTCCGTACTTTACAGGGCGTTCTTTTGACGTCTAATCATCGCTGCGTTACTAACAATGGCTGGAGCTCGCTCACTTTTGATAAGCAGCACACTCAGATAGTTAAATTTCCGGCAAATCCTTCCGAGATAACTGGAGATAAGTCTATCATTACTATGCGAGTAATATAAAAATCCCATCGGAGAAGATGTGGAGCCAGCCTGCATCTCGGATATAGCAGATAAGAAAAGCTGGGCCCGGCTCTTGACATCGGCTCTTCAGGATGCCCACTCCTCTTGGCCGGTAGTTCCGATCTTGTGTATCCACATCAGGGAATTTGCAGCGGAATGACAGCGGTGGAATGGAATTAGAACGGACAATGCTTCTCAGTCATGGCGCAATTGATCAAAATTTTGAATTATCTATTGCATTTTTATTGATAGATGATGAATGTCATTATTGGATCATAAGCTTCAGTCGGGATAGCCGATAAGGGTGTACGGAATACTAGATGGTCCGCCAATTGTAGCGGATAATTTATGAAGGACGCCATAGCTCTTCACCATGACTGACCGCATACGATTCGCAGACGCCTAGATATCGTACTTGTATTCCCTACCCTGTTGAATCACTCCCACACTGGTGCTACGTGGCGTTCCAGCAGTAACCGCCTAGAGTCTTGCGACATCTGTTATTCGTTCAAATTCTCCGAAACATGGACGGCAATAGCGGCACGAGGTACCCATGCCGCTTCAGTCAATCATCAGAAGCTAGTGACGTACGATGACGATCAAGATGGTGTAGATCAAAGGCTTGTCTTGTCAAGATTCCTCGGTTTACAGTGGGGGCTCAGGTTCGTGTTGACTGCCGTGCTAGCCCCTGCTCGCCATTTTAGTGTCCGTTGCGGGCCGTAAGGTGTGAGTGGATTAGTTCTTTGCATATTCGACGCCGAGAACCCGAGCCCGTTGCCATTTTTACCCAGGGCACCAATAGTTGCGCGCTGAAAGGCGTGGGAGGCCATGGTTTGCGTACCTGGACCACTAATCTTGACTCAGTGCAATCGGACCTTTAGTAGAATCTCCAGAGATATCTCCGGGAGGATAATATTCGCCTCAGTAGCACAAGGCAGGTATAAAGACAACCTTCTCGCAGCTGCTGGAGATATCGTCTATCACTACTTAGCAATCAATTACCAAAGAACTATACAATGGCGAAAGCAACACAAAACATCGAACATTTTGATGCTCCCGCCTCCGGTGGCGCTGGACACTTGCCATCTTCAACACCCAAGCATCACGAAGAGACAAACAGGCAAACCCACAATGACGCCAACAATGCTTCCGCTTCAACTTCCCAGCATAGTGCCGTGATTAGCCTAATTGAAAAGATCGCGTCCGAAGACCCTATACGCCCATTCACCTATATCCCAGTATCATCCGATCCCAAGGATGGCTGGAAAGCTGTCACATTCGAGCAACTCGCACAAGCCATTGACTATCTGGCCCACAACATCTCAAAATCCACCGCCAACTCGAACAGTGAGTTCCCTACAGTGGCCTATATCGGCCCCAATGATGTCCGATACCCTATGATGCTACTGGCTTGTGTCAAGGCTGGCTGTAAGGCCCTTTTTATCTCTCCTCGCAATACGACTGCTGTTCAACTATCGCTGTTCGAAGCGACGGACTGTGGTACTCTTTACTATGCCGAGTCATTCCAATCAACTATGAAGCCCTGCCTTGACCAGCGAATAATGGAAGCTGTCACTATTGACAGTGTCGACCACTTACTTGGAGTTACTTCAACCCGGTTTCCCTACAGCAGATCCGTCGACCAGGCTAGATGGGACCCTCTTGTTGTTCTGCATACCAGTGGCTCAACAGGAATCCCGAAGCCAATCTTTGTGCGACAAGGGATGCTTTCTGCATTTGACACTTTACAGAAATTGCCCAAGTACCAAGACTCAACCTTTGTTTTTTCTGCGTGGGCAGAGCGAGCAAGCAGGGTCTTTATCGCCATGCCTATGTTTCATGCTGCAGGATCTTACTCGACAATAGCATCGATATACCTTGGCCTTCCTACAGCCATGCCACTTCCAAACAAGCCTATGAGTGTTGACACTGCATTGGATTGTCTAACACATGCTGGTGTCGATGGCGCCCTGCTGCCTCCTTCCATCATTGAGGGTCTCTCAGCATCAGAAGAGGGTGTTGACGTTCTAACAAAGCTTTCCTTCGTAGCGTTTGCAGGTGGTAAGTTGTTCTTTGCAACTTCGCTTCGTTTGCCGCTACGGTAACTAACCATATAACAGGAAACCTCTCGCCTGTGGCAGGCAACAATCTTGTGGAAAGAGGTGCCATTTTGAACAACCTCATTGCATCAACTGAGTGAGTACTTCTGCCTTATGGCCGACTTAGATCGTGAGCTAATGATATAAAGATTTTTCCCCTACGCATCATACTTTCCTACCGATCCACAACTTTGGCAATACTTCATTTTCGACAGCCAAGTTATGGGAATTGACTGGCGCCCATATGGCTCAGATGGATATGAGCTTGTGGTTCGCCGCAACGACCCTGTGGACCCTGGTGCTCAGTCTTGCTTCTACACTTTTCCTGAGTTATCTGAGTGGTCTACCAAGGACATCTTCCAACCTCACCCTACGCTGAAGGATCACTGGCTGTACAAAGGCCGCGCCGACGACGTCATTGTATTCTCGAATGGAGAGAAATTGAACCCTGTTTCTATCGAGGCTACTGTGACTGGACATCCTTTGGTGAAAGGAGCCATTGTCGTTGGGCAAGACAAGTTCCAAGCAGCCCTCATTCTTGAGCCAGTTCCCAATGCCCTACCCAAGAATGACACAGAAGCAAAGGAATACATCGAAAGCGTATGGCCTCTGATCGAGAAAGCAAACTCGGAAACAGTGGGACATGGCCGAATTGCAAGAAACTTTGTCACTGTCGCAGACCCAGCAATTCCCTTTCTCCGCGCTGGAAAGGGCACTGTGCAGCGAGCAAGCACTCTCAAACTGTACCGTGACTTCGTTGAGTCGCTATACGAGAAGGCCGATGCAGCTGGTGAGGGAGATGCTCCTATCGATCTGGATTTTGGTGATGAGCAAGCCTTAACGCAATCCATCATTCATCTGTTCCAAGACAAACTCGGAGTCGATGGGCTTGAGCCGAATACAGACTTTTTCTCGGCGGGAGTTGACTCATTGCAAGTGATGACAGCGTCAAACTTGCTGAAATTTGCACTGCAGAGAGCAGGTGTTGATGCTACGACAATTGCACCCCGAGTTGTTTATCAGTATCCGACACCGAAGGGCCTGGCCGCCTACATTCTATCCATTCAAAATGGATCTGCCGACCAGGACGAAGAGGCCAAAGAAGTCAAAGAAACTGAGCGTCTTGTTTCGAAGTATACTAAGAACCTACCCACGCCGAAGACAGGGAAGCAAGAACCTTCAAGTACCGACCAAACCATTGTGATTACGGGAACAACCGGCTCTCTAGGAGCTTACATGCTTGACAGAGTGTGTAAGTTGCCTTCAGTGAAGAAGGTCATTGCGCTCAACCGAGGCAAAGATGGTGGTCTTTCCCGTCAGCCTTCCGTGAGTGAGTCTCGTGGCTTAGCAACCGATTTCTCTAAAGTCGAGTTTCTACAATCCGATCTGTCGCTTCCTGATCTCGGTATAGGTGATTCTAAGTACGAAGCTCTTCTTGCCAGCGTCGATCGTATCATCCACAACGCTTGGCCTGTAAACTTCAACATCAGTGTGTCCTCTTTTGAGAGCTCCATCCGCGGTGTGCGTCATCTGGTCGACTTCTCTTCTGCCGCGGTTAAGAAAGTACCCATTGTTTTCATTTCAAGCATCGGTGTTGCAGATGGATGGTCGTCTTCTGAAAGTGTGCCTGAGGAAGCACTCCATGATATGAGTTTGCCACAGATGGGTTACGGACGCTCTAAGCTCGCAGGAAGTCTCATCCTGGACGCTGCAGCGGAGAAGTCCGGAGTTCCCACCGCTTCGGTGAGAGTCGGTCAGATTGCAGGCCCACGAGGAGAGAAGGGCATGTGGAATCGTCAGGAGTTTATTCCAAGTCTCATTGCAAGCTCGGTGTATCTGGGAGCTCTGCCAGACCATCTCGGAACACAGCAAGAGGTCGCTTGGACTCCCGTTGAGGATATTGCCGGACTGATTCTCGACGTCGCTGGGGTCACGGCTCCGAAGCCCGTCTCCGAGATCTCAGGATACTTCCACGGAGTCAATCCGACGGCTGTAGATTGGTCCAAGCTAGCCCCTGCTGTGACAGACTTTTACGGGGACCGGGTGCAGATTGTGAGCTTGAAAGACTGGGTCGAGAGACTGGAAGCCAGTGAAAAGGAAGAGGATATGGCAGTTGAGAAGAACCCTGGTGTCAAGCTTCTCGATACATATCGTGCCTTGTTGGAGGCACAGAAGCAGGGCCAGACTATGAGGTTCTCGATGGACAAGACACAAAGCCATAGCCCGACCATCAGAGAAGCTGGGCCTATCACTTCAGAGCTGATAAGGAATTGGTGTCGCCAATGGGGCTACTAGTTAGGGGATGTGATAGAGGACATTTGCATGATGCTTTACTGCTTGAGGGGATATGCAAATCGTCTACGAAGGGTAATTAATCTTCCAACGATATTAGACACTTATAGATAGGGTTATAAAGTTAGATCAGCAAACTGTATTTCGTTCGTCGCAAGATACTATTCATTTCTCTTTGTCCTGCGAAAACACCTTTTTGAACAACACTTAAAGGCGAGGCCCAGGTGCTGCCGATGCTGGCACGACAGCAAAGTCTTCCGCTCTGTAGTTTTGGGGCCAAATGCCATTTTTACCAGGAGCTAAGATGCCTTTGGGATCGAGAGCATTCTTGATCAGGGTGTTGAGGTGCATTTGGGCATTGTCGTTGAAGTTGTATGTCTGAGCGATCTGATCCATCAGGGCCAGATGCGTACGATACTCGCCCCATCCTCTCTGGGCAGCTTCATCTATCAGCGTACAGATGAGCTGGTGCGCACGGCGGCATGAATCTTCGTCTTCTCGGTTGAATACTAAACAGACAATGTGGTGCATTTCGCGCATGCCGACGACAAAAGTACCGATGAAATCGAAGCCAGCTTCCTCGCAACGGGTGCGAGTGAGATTATACTGCGCCATGGCGTCGTCGCCTGTGACTTTGGCGATGGGTGAGAAGAAGAGATGCGCGCCGTTGGGAAGCCAGTTTCTGTGTGCCATCAGCTTATAATTCTGTGGACAAAATAAGATGCTCTGGAAGAGGAAAAGCCTACACCCATTCTAGCTCGGTATAAGTAGGAATACCTTGCATGGTAAGATGTCTTGTCTGTAAAACGACGTTGTCTGGCATATCCTCAGGAAAGTAGAACTTCGCGCCAGGAATAGCCGAAAATGACTGTTTGACAGCCTCCCACATGACCTTCCTGATGGGTTCGGGCCCATATAGCGCCCCGTAGAAGTTCCAGCGTCCTAAATTCAGCTTCTTTGCTATCTCATCAATCTCTCGGTCGTTGAGAGGCTTCTTGGACGTGGTATATGAAGCACGATTACCCTAGTTTGATTTAGCGACGGCACTCGCATGAGGTTCAGGAGTATCCTATCTCATACCATGACTGCTGCGTCTAGAAGCACATGCCTGACAGTGGGTACATTCTGCAGTACCATTGATGTTCGGAGCGGCCTGATGATCTCAACGGCCTGATGGAGATCCTCATCTCTAGGGATAGTGATCATGTATGACTGGTAGCCACCCGGGTTAACCATAAGCCAGACGCCCATCTTGACAACAATGCCAAGTGAGGACTGAGTAAAGATTCCGTCATTGTATGGGCCGAAACCGTAGTTGAAAAGTTGCCATGCAGAGTTGGGTTCTTGTTCATGTGGTGGTGCGTTAGGGTCTGCATTCGGGTTGGGAAGTGCACCCATTCCCGTACGTACAAGTGTACCATCTGGCAGGACAACTAAAGGAAGAGTCAGGTTGGATCCATGCGATTTAAAAGCGGGCATTATTACCTTCCATGCCACAATGCATCATAAAATGGTCGCCTATCTGAATATCAATAACTGATTCCTCATGAGTTCAGTTCGAAGCGAAGCAACTTACCATATGGCGTGTAACCGACCCCTCGCTCAGTGGTATTTCCAAGAACAGACCCTCCACCCAGATCAGGAACATCAACCCAAAGCTTATCACGTAGATTATTGTCTACGAGATGCTGATGAAGGTCGGCATATGTCACACCCGGTTCAACCAGAGCGTAGGCACCATCGACATCGACCTTGAGGATTTTGTTCATGTGCTTGCCCAGATCGAGTGCAATAGACCCTGGAACTCGGGGAGCAGCCCCACCATATCCAACGTTTCGACCAACAGATAGTGGCCAAAGAGGAACGCTGTGTTTGTTTGCGAGTTTGACGATGGCTTGAACCTCGGGTACACCGCGGGGCGTGATCACGGCTGAGGATATGAAATGTTCTTTGCCTGCAATGTGGAACATGTCGTGGGCCTTGCTTGGATCAAGGTAGTCCTGTTTGTTACATTGCTCCCTGCTACTGATGATTATGACATTGTCTGAGCCGCTGATACCCTTGGCCTCCGCGATGAAAGTGTGAAAAGTCTCACTTGAAATCTTTGGGGGTAACACGATAGGATCGGCCGCGGATCGGCTTGACTCTGCATGCTGCTTGGAATGGTGAGACATGTTGAAAGGAAATCAGGAGCGGTTGGAAAGTAGAATGAGAAGTTTGGATAAAGAGACCAGTCAGTGGAAAGAACGAAAATATGAACTTAAGCTGTTGGACTTGTGCCCAATTATATATCTGTAGCTGAGTGGAAACGTGCGCAACAGCACACAGGTAGTAAGCAACTCATTCACTCAAGGGACCAACTCCTCTGCTTGAAGGACCCACCCCTACGGAAGATCTCTGTCGATCTGCACGAATGCAAGCGCCAACCCTTCTATGTGGACCTTCTCGCAAGATCGTGTTCAATGGCGAGTGGCGGTGGGGGTTTGTCCGGTCGGGGGACGTCTTGTGATGTATGTGCGACGTCAGCCGGGGTGCCAAGGTACCAGACGAAAATGTTCGAATTATGTTAGTAATGGCTGGTCTAGGTTTGTTAACTATTTCAAAAAGATTCTCACTTAGCACAGACCTGTGAGAAAACGACTGGGGTGAGGGAATGATAACGGCAATTCTGACAGCACTGCAACGTCGGTGCGGGGGTCATATTACTCAAGCATTAATGGTACGATTATTATTAAGCATAAGTATTTGTGGACCACCGAGCGCGGTATGTGCCCGAGTCGGGCGTGCATCCTTGACGGCTGTAGTGATAAGCTTGACTTCCACTAATCTGGTCACTTCATCGTCAAGGAGCAATCTATATGAATTCCAGAGAACTCAGCGAGGAACATCATAATGGCTTTTACGATAAACAAATAAACATATGCACATTGTGAGTGAAATTACCAAGGACTTCAAATTGGAAATGACCATCTATATGAGTGTCTATCATGTCTTGCTCTGTAACGTCGCATCGCATAACCGAATACGGGGCATTGATACCGTGATCTGACTTTCTACGGAAACCCCCAAAATATATAATATTCCATTCCAGCTACCCGCGAGTTACAGCCGTGAAAATTTAAGCACCAGTTTGCCAGCCTATCGCCAGATTAGTTATCATCATGCATAAAAGTGGAAGCACTTACGGTTGCAGTCTTGTGCGCAACCTGATCAAGATCTTCGAAGCTAGCCAGAGTGACTTTGGGCTTCACAGATCCCCTGCGAACAAACTCGAGAGCCTCCAAAGTCTCTGTCCTTGTGCCGACGAGTGTTCCGATGACGGTAATGCCTCGGTCGATTACAGTAAGGGGATGCAGACTCATAGCTTGGTCAGGCGGTGGAATACCCACACAAACCAAAGTCCCAAATACTGCGAGGATTTCGAGTGCACTCTGATAAGCCCTTCCAGACCCTGCTGTGACAATAACTGCCCTCACTCCAGCCTCGTTGGGGGTAAGCTTCTTCAGGCCAGCGGCCATGTCAGCTGTGGAAGCATCGAAGTAGGCTTCTGCTCCTAAGGACAGGCACGACTCGGCATGCGGTCCAACATCGATAGCGGCTACGCGATATCCCATCGATTTGGCGTACTGAACTGCCAACCCACCAACACCGCCTGCCGCTCCTACAATCGCAACCCATTCTCCTGGAGTGGCTTTGCATGTCTTCAAAGCTTTGTATGCTGTTACTCCACCGCATAATATAGGTGCTATGTGTTCGTCAGGTAGATCTGAGTCTTCAGGTATCGTCAAGACATATCGACTGGGAATCACGCAGTACTCAGCAAAAGTACCGTCCCATTTGCGACCTGAGTTCTGCTGCTCTAAACATCGTGTTTCGCCGCCAGGCTCACGGCAGCAAGAGCAACGGCCACAAACATCACGGACCCAAGCTATACCGACCCGGTCATCTGTTTTGACAATGCTAGGATCTACCCCAGAGCCAATCTCGACAACGCGGCCTACGCCTTCATGGCCGAGAACCTCGCGACATGGACCCAAATGGCCAGCTGCGAGAGACAAGTCTGTACCACAAATACCGGTGGCAGAAAGCTTCACGAGAACTTCCCATGGACGGAGCTTGGGTCTTTCTGTTGAGCGTATCTCGAAGTTGAACCCAGATTCTGAGCGCTGCACAAGGTGAGTTTCTTGTATGACGCCAAGGCATGGGTGTTTTTCACTCACAACAACAAAAGCGGCTCTATGACTGGTATCTAGATCGCCACTCATGGTTCGTATCGTGCAAATAGTAGTCTAATTCTCAAGCTGTTTGATTCCGGCCGCCATGGATGGAGCATGACACTTGACCCAAGTTTTGTCAAAGTAGTGTATGCTTTAAGAGAAATGGTTGAGAGGACATGGTCGTAACAGCTATACCTCGATAGGTTAGTAAGAGCCCGACTAGCGCCAGGAGGATGAGAATGCCGACGTGATAACCGAGCTTACCCCAGGTTCTTCCACTTCAAGATGCGGGGGTGGAGGAATTCCCGATGGCGCTGCAGAATAATCTGCGGGGGTGGTGGGATTTCCTTGAGATGAGATCCGGCCGTCGGACTCTGTTTCTTCACCCTGCCTGTCCGACCTACCGATGACTGGATCCCTCAGCTCTGGCAATGTGCATTGGGTTGCCGGTGCTGCGCAGTCCCACTGAACCTTGAACCAGCCATTCCATGTCCCAGTTGCACAACTCCTCCTTGACCTTGGCCCGAGTGACCCGCCCACGTTACGATTCTTCCACTTCCACTCGCTTGTTGCCAGGATGGCACAGCTCCAGTGCTCGGTTTGCTACGCTCAATTTGCGAAGTCAGGTATGCTTACGTCATTTTTATTTGTGTTCCAGTTTTTCTTCTGCTAGGCAAACTACCGTACTTGCGTTCCTCTTGTAGTGTCTGGGCTAACAATACACGCATGCAGACCATCTTGCGCGCCATCAACTATCTCGTAGGTCTATACTTACTCGCATCAATCATTTCCACTTTTAACCTAATAACTTGAAGATGGCAATGAACGTGCGTACACGTGCGAATTTTGCCCTCTGAGCTTCAACCGAAGGTTGGTCATTCATCCCCTACATCCTATAGCAGGTCTAAGTTATGTCAGGGATGCACTACTTCGACACTGGAGAACCTGTAAACGTCGTATTGAGTCAGGACTTCGGCCTCTTCTCTTACCCCCCAAAAAGAGAGGAAGAAAGCTAAATGCATGTTTACGTTGTTCGCAGCTGAAGAAGAAGTGCAGCGGAACAACGCCATGTATAGTCTGCGCCGATCGGGGCCAGCAATGCACCTACCCGAGGTCTTCGAGGACAGAAACAGCATCATTCATAGATAATGGAGAACAGTCTCTGGCTCCCCCAGTGTTGTCCATCCCACAAGACTTGAACACGCAGGTTGGTCAATTGCCATACACGTTTACGGACGACGTTGAGCTTTTCCCGGCCAACCTAACAGATGGAAATACTGCCAATTGGTGGCCATCAGGCAGCGAAATGCCCGACCACTCCCAAGATCATTTTCAATACGGACCTTTCTCACTTTCCTTCGGCGAAGATAAGGCCCTGGACGTCCCCCCAATCAACTTCGTCGACTGTCCACAGATGAGTGGTTATGAATGGAATTCATTTTTTGACAGTTCGATCTGGAGACCTTTGGCAACAAATTCAAGCTTTCTACGCCTAGACATTCGGTTTCTAGCCCATGTAACATCGACACATGGCATGGCAAGCTCATTCGAGATCGGAAACTCACTGGCCCGAAAAAGGGCCATGTCTAACATGGTACAAGGCTATAACATACCGTTGATAACTAAAACCATCAGGAGGGCACAATTGACAGGGATTGAGGCTAGCCTTGGCGACTATAACGTCTTTGCTTCAGAACATTCTACGCCAAATGCCACTAAAGATTCTGAGCATCCCCTATCGTTAAAGTCCCAAGAAATAGTTCGGGGCCTCCAAGGGGCACTTTCGACTAGAGAACCGGCTTCTGCATTCAATGCCAATTCATCCCAGTCAAGGGAACGCTCTTGTGCTCGGTTCTTCGCTCCGCCGAACCTTGAAAAGTTTGTTAGCCTTTTCTGGCATTTCTGGTATCCTAACTGGCCCGTCTTTCACGGGCCGACCTTCGACATAACGCAAAAGCCGGCTCAGCTTATAGCAGCGCTGTCACTCATTGGGGCCTGCGTCAGTCCTGAAAAAATTGATCGAGACCGGGCAATATCGTGGCTCGAAGTCGTGGAGGAATGGGTCTTCTCGGATCCTGAATTCACTGAGGATGCAATTCCTCTGACCAATGACAAAGCCATGCTTTCTCAGATCGAAACTCGACTTGACAGTATCCGTGCGGCGTATGCTCTTATGATCGTCATGACATGGGAGGGGGATGTTAAACATATGACAAGAGCACGAAGAGCGAGGTTCACCGAGACTGTTTGCGTGAGCAGGAGTCTTTATTTCTTCTGCGCATTACAGAACGCTGTATTCGACAAAGCCATTAGTAACGACCATTCGAAATGGAGGCTGTACTCCCTAAAAGAGGAGTGCATTCGAACGTTGGTATATGTTTTCATGCTCGACTGTGCGTTTGTCATGTTCAACAACACAGCCCCGCGCATGGTGGTGGGTGAACTGCAGTTTAGTCTGACAAGCCCTGAGGACTGGTTCCATGCTCAAACCTTGGATATCTGGTTGGATCGTGTCCAAAATTCACCTCGAATAGATCAAGGTATATCTTTGTGTGATGCGATTAGGAGAATTATGCAAGGGGAGCTAGATGCGACCGACGCCAGGATGTTTGAACATACCAACTTGCTAAACCACTTTGCAATCACTAGCGGTATGTATCTTAATCATAGGTACAGATCCGCGCGAGAAATTACGATACTAATACAAACATAGCTTTCCATAACCTCATTTACCTTCACAATCATGGATTCGACAGTGGTTCTCAATCTCGCCACCTCTCACGTGGTTTGAAGAACTGGATACAAGTTTGGCACGCTCGACTGCCATCTACGGACAATACGAGGTCTCTCGGTCAAGGGCTCCCCGGACGGATTGGATTCTACCGCCATACTAGGGAGTATTGGTGCCTGGCAGTTATTCTCTATGCTCAGTTTGACAAAGGTCGGGGCAATCATATGAGCTCTAATACGGGACTCAGCGGCAACGAAGCTGGACTAACTCGTAGCATTGATAGTTCCGATATGAGCCAACTCCATGAGCTCATAGCCCAGTTTAGGGAGATGGATGTGAGGGAGATACTGGAATGAATACATAAGACATAAAGCATACTGAACCATCGGCTATCTAGGTTAAATCTTAGATTTGTAGAAATGTGTCACCTTTGACTTGCAATAAGCCAATAGTCCCTTGCGGCCCCATTCACCGCCCAGTCCGCTTTCCTTATGCCCTGCAAGATGAGCTTGAGGAAGTGGCTTCTCGAAGCTGTTAATCCAAACAGTTCCAGCTTCAATTTGATTTGCCAAGCGTCTCGCACGCTCAATATCTCTCGACCAAACAGATCCTCCAAGGCCGGAGGGCGTGTCATTTGCACGAGAAATGACTTCAGATTCGTCCCTCCATTTCAGTAAGGGAACAATAGGACCTAGGAACACGAATAAGACAAGTCACAGTGATTGAAAATTGTAGGGTTGGAAACATACCGAAGGCTTCTCCCGTGACTACAAGAGAATTGTCTGGGGGGTTGTCAATAATAGCAGGGTTGATGACAAAACCATTCTGACTCTCACTCGAATGAGATCCAAGTGCAAACTTGTATCCATTCTGACTTGCGTCCTCATAGAACCCTTTAACGATATCGTACTGCATTTGGTTCTGAACGGGTCCCAGCATGATACCTGATTCTAAAGTTGACGTTGGGGCCACAGTCCACTGCTTCACGGTCTCAACCATCGCCTCCCGAAACTCATCGTAGATATCCTCATGTACGAAAACCCGTTTACTGGCAAGACAGAACTGCCCAGAATTTATGAATGACCCAAGCGCTACCTGGGGAGCGACGACTTTAGGGTCGACGTCTGGACAGACGATACTTGCGCTGTTTCCACTGAGCTCTAAGGTGACAGGCTTCAAGAGCTTTCCAGCGACCTCGGCGATTTTCTTTCCCGTGGTTGTGGAACCGGTAAAGGTGATTTTGTCGATCCCAGTGTGGTTGCAGAGAGCAGGTCCGATTTTATGGTCTCCGTTGAGAGCCTGTACAACGCCTGGTGGAAATGCGCTCTGGAACAGCTCTGCAACCTTGAGGATGGAATACGGCGTAAATGGTGATGGTTTGATGATGATGCAGTTTCCAGTAATCAGAGCTGCGGCGAGCTTTCCTATCGCAAGGACCAAAGGATAATTCCATGGGCAGATTGCCGCTACCACGCCCAGTGGCTCTTCTTTTATGCTCAGCGTAAGTTCATCGTCATCTTGTATGATGGTCTCATCAATCGGCTCTTGCGAAGCTATATAGTGTTAGCAATCTCTAGACTCTGATGTGAGCGGCTTCCATACTATTAAACTGCAAGAAGTTGACGGAATGCTCGATCTCCATGTGGGAGAATTGGATCTGCTTCTACTTAGTACCCGTGGATTGGTCTTGAGTGCTACACTTACCGGCTTTCCTCCTTCTTTTGTAAGAAGAACTGCCAGCCTTTCCTTGTTTTCGAGCAGGATATCACGAGCAGCGGTAAGAGATGCTTGACGATGTGCCCACGTCGTCTTGGACCAGGTTTTGAAAGCTGTTCGTGCAGATGATATGGCGGACTCAATGTCATCTGGAGATGCTATAGGAACGTCCCAGAGCTTTTGTTTGGTCGAAGGATCAACTCCTTGAGTCGAAAGCGATCCACTCGCCAAGCCGCCATTGATGACGTTTGCGAACGTGGTGAATGCTTCCATGATGATTCCTTAAATAAGCTTGTTACAATAAGCACGATTATAAGTAAATAGCGACCAAGTCAATCTCTATTTGCCAATGTGCGACTTAAATAACACAAGTCTGGCTCCCTGGTCATTTTCATAAGTAGACGTTATACTGTTTTCGTCAAGGTCCGTGTTTCAGGCTAGAGTGTGACCCGAGGTCGGGATATCTGCCACTCCCACTGTAACCACTGCCTCGGGACTAGTATTGCACCTATGCCTAGCCAAGCCTAACACCTCACTTTAGTAAGGACTTAGTAAGGCGCTAGCAGATTTGGCGTCTCTGGAGGTTCTCATACTACGGTCATATCGAGCACTCCCAGAAGTGATTATTTTTCTCGACTCTCATCATCGCAATAGCCAAAAACTACAGTTCAATCAGTAAAGAAGTTAAGTATATTAAACCGTAACAGATGCGGAACTAGTGCCGCCAAAGGAACAAAGAGCTGGGAGACACGTAAGAATTAACAAGTTGTTTAAGCTGTGCATTATCCTTCTATCTACCAAGCGTTGGTAGAAAAGAAATACCCGTCGGCTACTCAGCATAAGAAAGAAACTAAAAAGTGCCCTTCAAGCCATCCTATTTAGGTGCACATTATGATGGTAGTTGTGGTAAGCGGTAAATGTTACAACCTTGCCTTCTCCTCCGCTATGGTACTTCCTGTTCCATGTGCATTCTCATCTCCCAGCTTTAGGTAGCCTGTCCTTTAGCCTCATACCTCTTAGTATAGCAAGACATAAGGCAGCAGAGGTATACGTAGCCCCAACAAACATCTGTACTCGCAAATAGGGATATTCATCTCCTTTATCATCCCGTAGCTGTATAGCAATTCCTTCAGCAACGGCAGTCGGTAGGCTTAGTGCTAACCAGAAGAAACCCAGACCAGTGGGCATATTGCTAAGCCCAACAACTTCTGCCGCCAGAGGGGCTGCTGCCGACCATATGGTACCTGCTACTAAGCCGATGGTGATGGCAAAGAAGCAAATCGCCACCATTGACTTGGCGAAAACCCAGAACACGAAGCACAGAACCCCTGCAAGTAGGGTAGCTCCCAAAGCAACATTGATTCGCCCGAGCCTGTCACTCAGGATACCCACTAAAGGCCGTCCCAGGCCTTGTCCAAGATTCAAGAGTGCACTGGCGACACTCCCTTGATGTTGACTCAGACCAACGGCCACAGAGTAGCTAGAGAGACTGAAGAGTAGTGCCACATAAGCTATGCTGCTCAGGATGCCCCACGTGCAAAGGATGAGATACTGGGTATTTCGAAATACCGAGAAGCTCATGACACTTCCTTTGGAACTCGGCGTAACCTTGTGCGGAGTTCGTAGGAGGCTTCCAAAGACTATGTTCACCGTGAAGCAGATAATTCCAAGAATCCGCATGGTCCATGGAAAATCGAGACGGGGAATCATGGCGCCTGTTGCCAGCGAGTACGTGAGGCCTCCGATTCCTGATCCCGCAGCTGAAATCCCATTGACGAGGCTTCGGCGTTTCTCAAACCAGTAAGAGGTGACACCAACTGATCCAATGAAGCAAAAGCCCATCCCGATTCCAAAGCATATTCCTTGCGAGAGAAAGAGCTGCCAGTTCCTGCTCACAAATGAGGTCGTTATAAGCGAAGTGGCTTCCAAAATTGCTCCGAGGAATATGGTTATGCGTATCCCGTAGTGATGCACCATGGTCGTGGCTAAAGGCGAAACGAGCATAGCACATGCGACACTGAGGCCCCCAACAAAGGCATAGTCAAGTGCAGTGGTACCAGGGAACGTGTGGTCCGATAGGTAAAACGATAGGATAACGCCATATGCCTATAATCATCCAAGTTAGACGTGGCATAGAGTATCTGGATAATGTTCTTACACTATTTATACCCCAAGTGTGGGCGTTGATCAAGAAGGAAGCGAGAACGCAAACCCAACCGTAGCCCCCTTCAGGCAGAGCTTTTGGATCTTGGGAACATTGCGTGTTAGGCGCCGGTCGATCATTGACGCATGTTATTTCGTCAAGCTCGGTTGATTCGGACCAGTAGCCATTACTGGATGATGACGATGATGGTTGCGGCATCGTATCGAGGTTTAGATCTCTCAGATTTGGTATGTATGAACGATACAGTTGTGGATGAGTAAATAGTAATGAAAGAATACCAGTGGAAAGATAAGCAAGTCTAACTATAAGATGCTGAAGCTTGGATATTTATTGTAATCTCTCATCTGGCATCTTAAGTACACCGGGCTTGTCGGCCCCGGGTGGTAAGAACAGCGGCCATCATCTCATTGGGTGTGGCCAATCAATGGCTACTGGTCCCTGTTTCGGTGGCCGGGCTTTCGGGGCCGAGTGGGGCCGAAGCTCATCGGTTAAACCCCGCTAGTCGGACATAGCGGCAACAGAATCCTCTGACTCTCTGAATCATACAAACACTCGGTGTTTCTTAAGCTATAAACTCGTATACACGTTGGCCAACAAACGAACATGGATAACATGAAAGAAACTGCTGTTAATGGGTCACATGAATCTTCCCAAGAGCCTTCCCAGGTATCCATTTTGACTGATCTCCGCCGTGGCCACCGGTCATGCGTCAGCTGCTATCAACGAAAAGTACGGTGCGATCGAATATTGCCATGCACGCCATGCACACGTGCCGGGATCACGTGCGCCTACCCAGGATCGAGACGGGAAACAAGAAAGCCGTCGTCGATCCAGGATATCTCAGACCGGCTGGAACGCTTGGAGATCTTGTTGACACAGGCTCTGAGTAAGAGCATTGATCAGAACAACCTGAATCCACCTTCAGACGAGAATCTTGGAATTTCGTCACCAGCATCAACCCAGAAACCAGCACCAGTGTCTCCCGTTAAACAGTCTGGTCTTCACCACTCTCGTTCTAGACCTTGGGAGGCGCTTTTACAAGATGGAAATCGAGCACATTATGTCGACAACACAAACTTGCTCGACCTGTTCCAGGATGTACGTTTCATGGAGAAATATTTTTGATCAACATTATCAAGACTGATGTTTATCCAGGAAGATCGAATCAATCCTCCAGAGCTTCACGAAATCCATGACGAAACACCTAGGCCATCGAGCGAACCACTTCTGTCAATCGGCCTTTCGCCCATATTCGTGAACGGTGATACTGACCTTGGCCAATTACATCCAGACCCTCGACTTGGTCTAAGACTATGGACAATCTACACCGAAAGAGTAGATCCAGTTCTCAAGATCCTTCACATCCCGACCATGCAAGCCGCCATGATCAGCATAATTTCGGAGCCCCAAAAACTAAACCCATCTCTAGAAGCGTTAATTTTTGCAATTTACTACGCTGCTATGACGAGTTTATATGATGAAGAGGTATCAACAATATCAGGCGAATCGCGACAAGCAAGCCTGCAGAGGTATAAAATTGGCCTGAATCAGGCTATCATCAAGGCCGATCTTTTGAATGAGCCCAACTTGACATCGTTACAGGCACTGGCCATCTTTGCAGTAAGTCTAGGCCAATCTTCTTGTCTCCAGAGAATGTGGGTTGACCATTAAAGACGTGCCTCAGAGTTCATGATAATGGTCGCGCAGTCTGGGTCCTCATTGGAACCGCCATCAGGTTAGCGCAATCAATTGGAATACACCGCGATGGATCATCTCTGAAATTGAGCCCTTTCGAGAGCGAGTTGCGCCTTAGGCTATGGTGGCAGCTTTGGTTGCTTGATTCCCGAGCATCTGAGGACCATGGGCTAACCAACACCATCAAAGATCCTGACCATGGAACCAGGCTGCCCCTAAACGTCGATGATGCTCAACTTTATCCACATATGAAATCCCTTCCACTAGAGTCTAAAGAGTGGACAGAAGCCACCTTTTTACTCACAAACATTAGGTCAACCAAACTACTGCAAGATGTGTTAGGTTCAAGGGACGGAAGCGATCCCGGGACAATCCAAGATATTGAGGCGAAACGCACAATGATTAGCAAGCACAATGCCTGGATGGAAACAAACTTCTTCACGCTATCGCCTGCTTCGCCTATGCGTGAAGCCTCGCGTACTCACTACTACACGGCGTGCGCTAAGATGGACTTCATGCTACAGCTCCGCGAAGAGCTGCATACACACAACCATAAGGAAGAGTTCAATGATGGGCTTAGAGGTCTCGAAAACCGTCCGTTTCTTACAGCCTGCCGTACCCTCAGGATGAGCTGTTCATTGCGTGAGGTATCGATGCGCTACACTTGGCTTTTCAAAGCCTATACCCAATGGTATGCTCTCGCATACATCCTAAGATACCTTTGCGCGTTCCCTTCTGCTCCTGAAAAGGAGGAGGCGTGGGAACTTGTCAACCAAACGTTCAGCACTATTCCCTATGCACAAGAATTACCTGTAGTGGGGCAGACAGTACCACAAAACACCGGACGGAACAGCATTTGGAAATGCCTGGCACTATTGCGCCGCCAAGCTCTGAATGCAAAGACATCAGCCTCTTCTCAGGCACAAGACACCACCTCCGCTACGACTCTAGCCTCTGATCAAGGGATAACTCAGGCCAACATCACTCTTTCAGCCCTTCAGTCACAGGATCGGCCTTCTAGTTCGCTTCCTGGCATGCAAAATCAACCATCGATGCAGCCTAACGCCTTCTCACCGTTCGCAGACCAAGGAGAACCTGACCATCAGCTGAGTGTGCAAGCAGTCTTGCCCGATCATTGGCAAAGTGGGATTTTGAGTCTTAATGAACTCGCAATGCCAGAGATGCTGTACTTACCTGAATGGAACGATATTATCAATTGAGAAGAGTATCAGCGATCTTACAACAGGCGCTGTTCCCTTTCCACATTACTCGTGACCGATACAGATACAGTCTTCAACATCAAAGAACATGGAAAAAATAGTTAGGTGTGGCGGACGTGTATAACTTATTTCTATTTGCTACTTGAATGCCATTACATTAAGTCTTCCCAGAAATAACTGCCTTCGAGGGCCCTTGTCATCTCCGTGTTCATATGCAACCAATTTCCGAGCTGTGCACCATACTGATCAACCTCAGTACTCAAGTCACGAGTTGGAGAGATCGCGGCTGCGGTCCCTTGGTATACCGTCCCGCACTTTGGACCATGATTATACTCAAGACTCAGGGGCGTTTATCGACTCAGAGCTCGCCAGTCACCTTCCATGATTAAGTATGCTTTAACTCTCTCTTTCTTTTTTTTTTTTTTTGGGACGATATTCTCGGAAGTTCATCAACTCTTTTACACTCCTTTACGCGGCCATCCAAGGCGCGCCTGCAACATCCTTATACTTCTCTTTATCACATCTTATCAGATAATATTCATTTCTTTTCAATCATTCCATATCATTTCTCCCTTCTTCTACTTTGACCAACTATCTTCCCAAGATGGAGAAAACCGACCAAGTGCCTGGTGCGACAACACCAGACTTGTCAGCCACCTCTCCTCAGCCTAGGAAGCAAACTTCTGGTTTCGCCGCCTTCCTGGTCAGTACCCATCCTCAGAACTAGTTCTTTCTTGCTTTAAATATACTAATAGAACATACAATAGCGTATCTTCACCTATTGCCAACCCCTCGATTGCGTACTCGAAACTATCGGCATCCTCGCTGCCATCGGCTCTGGCGTAGCAATGTCAATGATGAATCTTGTCATAGGCGAACTTCTGGATACTATGAGTGGCCCTATGCGCATCTCTACCGACCCGGACGGTTTCATGGCTGATGTCAGCAAGAACGCGTAATTACTCTAGCCCCCGTACTCGATCCCACTGTGCCTAGCTAACTCTCTTTGGGCTCTATTTTGTCTATATTGGTATAGGCAGACTAGGATGCACGTATATCTATTCGACACTGTTTACCTACGTCTCCTTCCGAGTCACAAACAACATCCGACAATCCTACCTGCGAGCGGCGTTGAGCCAAGAGATCAGCTACTTCGATCAAGGAACATCTGGGTCTATAGCTATGCAAGGCGTCGCGAACGGAAAGTCGATTCAGTCCGGTATTGCTGACAAGTTGGGACTCTTCTTCACTTCGCTGGCTACCTTTATCGCAGCTTTCAGTATTGCCTTTGCCAGTTACTGGAAACTCACCTTGATTCTGATATGCATCATGCCAGCAATCATCGTCGTTGTCGGTGCGATGGCCACGATAGATGCTGGAATTGACGGTCTGAACTTGAAGATCCTCTCTCAGGCTGCTCAGTACGCCGAAACCGCCCTCGCGAGCACCCGAGCTATCAAAGCGTTCAGCCTCGAGTCGAGAATTATGCACAAGTATACGTCGTTTCTTGACGATTCCCAACGTCTTTGCTGCAAGAAATGTGGTATCTACGGCGCCATGTTCGGGTGGCAGTACTTAGTCATTTATGCAGGCATGGCTTTAGCATTCTGGCAGGGTATCAGAATGATTGCTCGCCAAGAAGTTGAGGGTATTGGCACAGTCTTCACGTAAGTTCTCTCCTTGTATCAGACACATTTGCCCTTTGACATTTGGCTTACTATTGACACTTCAAGCGTGCTTTTCTCTGTCGCCATCGGCTCGACTTCCATCAACGGAATCGCCCCCAACATTTCTTCTTTTGTTCGTGCCGCCGCTGGTGCTACTGAGCTTTTTGCCCTCATCGACAGGGTCTCAGACATTAACCCACTGGACGAATCTGGTCTGAAACCGAGTCATGTTTCTGGTGTGATCGACATTCAGTCAATTGGATTCAGCTACCCCACGAGACCAGACATTCAAGTCCTGGACGAGTTGTCTCTCAACATCCCCGCCGGGAAGGTCACAGCATTAGTGGTACGATATACACTCTTACGTAAACCATTAGGGTTCAGCACAATGTGGAAGACTGATATGGAGAAAGGGTGCTAGTGGTTCCGGAAAAAGTACTATCATTGGCCTTTTGGAAAGATGGTACAATCCGACCTCCGGGGACATCAAACTTGATGGAATCAGTCTCAAGGATCTCAACGTCACTCGGCTTCGCACCACAATGCGACTCGTTCAACAGGTAGGTTCATTAGCGTTGGAACGGGGCTAGTTATATTCAGAGCTAACTTTTGATAGGAACCTGTTTTGTTCAATGGAACTGTCTTTGACAACATCGTCAATGGTCTCGTGGGGACTCCTTGGGAAGCATGTTCAAGAGAGGATCAAGAAGAACGTGTCAGAAACGCGGCCAAGCTTGCCTTTGCTGATGAGTTCATCCAAAGTCTTCCAGCGAAATACGACACCCGTATCGGCGAGAGAGGCGGGTTACTTTCCGGAGGACAGAAACAGCGAATCGCAATCGCTCGCAGCATCATTTCCAACCCTTCCATTCTCTTATTGGACGAAGCAACTTCAGCACTCGATCCACATGCGGAGGGTATTGTACAAAAGGCCCTGGATAGTGCCGCTAAAGACAGAACAACACTTGTCATCGCCCACAAACTTGCGACCATCCGACGTGCCGACAACATTGTAGTCATGTCCAAGGGTAAGATTGTTGAACAAGGGAATCATGACGATCTAGTCGCCCTCGACGGAACCTATGCCAAGCTTGTTCACGCCCAGGATCTTTCTATCACCAAGCAAGATTCACTTGACCGGAACTCTGACGAAGGATCGACCGCGTCCACTGAAGCGATAGAACCAGTTCAATCACTCGCCAAGTACAATACTGCTAACGACGAAAACATCTCTTCGCAAATCGATCGGGAAGACTTCAGTCTTTACAAACTTACAGGACTTATACACACAATCTGGAAGATGATCGGATCTTCCCCTGAGCTTAAAACCTGCTATGGGATAACATTTATCTGTTGTTTCCTCGGAGGTAAGTTCACTCTGCAATGATCCTCTCTGCTACACGCTTACTGATCATCCCATGTAGCTGCTGTCTACCCAGGGCAGACCTTGCTTCTCGCAGAGGTCATGGATGTCTTCCAGTCACCTAACTTGACCAAGGACGGTGATTTTGTCTTTCTGATGTACTTTGTTGTTGCTCTTGGGGCCTTCGTGGTATTCTTCATCATCGGTTGGAGTTCCAACATTGTTGCACAGGTAATTCGGACGAACCACACCAGAACATCGGCCTGCTAACCCGACCTTCAGATCCTCAGCCAGGATGTTCGAAAGGGCCTCTTACATAGTATGCTGAGACAAGATTTGCGGTTTTTCGACAGACCCGAAAACACTGTTGGCGCCCTCGTCAGCCGCATCGATTCCCAGTCGCAAGCCGTGCTAGAGCTCATGGGTTTTAATGTGGCTTTGGCCTTGCAATCTATCATCAATGTCATCGCTAGCAGTATTCTTGCCCTCGTCTATGCTTGGAAGCTTGGCCTCGTCGGTGTTTTTGCCGGCATGCCCCCCTTACTGCTAGCGGGCTACTCTCGTATACGCCTTGAGACTAAGTTGAACACCGACATCGATAGCCGATTCTCGACAAGTGCTTCTATAGCTTCTGAGAGCGTCAACGCTATTCGTACAGTTTCTTCGCTCGCGATTGACAGGGACATCATGGAAAGGTATACTGCGGAGCTAGACAATGCCGTTTCAGGCTCAACTAGGCCGCTTTTTCACATGATGATATGGTACTCTTTGACGCAATCCATCGAATTCTTCATTCTAGCCCTTGGTTTTTGGTGAGTATCGTGAATCTTTTCTTGCAATGCTATAACTGACGTCGACTGTGCTAGGTTCGGGTCGAAGCTGGTCTCCCAAGGCGAAATCACCTTTGCTCAATTTATCGTCTCTTTCATGGGAGTCTTCTTCTCTGGCCAAGCTGCCGGTATCATCTTCGGCTTTTCGAGCAGTTAGTATATGCCTTCTCTTGCACCGATCGATCCTGACACAAGAACCCCAGGTTTCACCAAGGCCAACTCTGCCGCAAATTACTACTTCTGGCTCACGGGTCTGCAACCACTCATTCGAGAAACGGAAGAGCTCAAGGGCAAGGGTCCTGAGAGCGATTGCACCTCCATAGACTTCCAAGACGTCCAGTTTTCTTACCCACTTGCTCCTGGCAAGCGGGTCATCAAGGGACTTGACCTCACTGTGAGTCCATTTCGAGTCTCAATCGAGTCCGAACTAACGTTATTCAGATCGACCGTGGACAATTTGTGGCCTTTGTCGGTGCTTCGGGTTGCGGCAAAAGCACAATGATATCCCTCCTCGAGCGGTTCTACGATCCCATCAGTGGTACCATCAAGATCGACGGCTCAGCTCCCCTCACCGAGATCAGTCCTCGCCTCTACCGCAGCAGACTGGCTCTGGTCCAACAGGAGCCGACTCTATTCCCCCATAGTATTCGCCAGAACATTGCAGCTGGGCTTGACGTCAGCCTTGAGGAGCAAGCCCTTGTCAAGGACGACGTATTGGAAGCAGCTTGTCGTGCCGCCAACGCCTGGGACTTTGTGAGCTCTCTTCCCGAAGGTCTCAACACACCATGTGGCCAGGGAGGTAGCCAGCTTTCTGGAGGGCAAAGACAGAGGATCGCCATCGCTCGTGCGCTTATTCGCAATCCCAACGTCATCTTATTAGATGAAGCAACCTCGGCACTCGACACCGAGTCTGAGAGGATTGTGCAGAAGGCGCTGATGAGCGCCGCCTCTACTGGAGATCGCATCACTATAGCAGTTGCACATCGTTTGTCAACTATTCGTGACGCTGATAAGATTTGTGTCTTCTTCCAGGGTCGGATTGTCGAGTCTGGTACGCATAATGAACTCATTGGGCAAGATGGTATCTATAAGCAGATGTGTGACGCTCAGAGGCTTGATAAGGCAGCTTGAACTCAGAGGGCATATAATATTGAGTATAGTGAGAATTAAGAAGAGAATAGGATTAGGGTTTTGTGGTTTAGAAATTTACTTAGAAATTTATTTAGAAATTTAAACTTTAAGTATTAAAATATTATTTTTTTTTTTTTTTTTTTTTTTTTTTTGCCCTAATTTAATATTATTATAAAGGGATTTAAGTATCCTAAAAGCTTTAATAATATTAATAATAATAACCTAATACTTAGATTAATAGCTTAGTAATTTAGATTAATAAAATTACTTTTAATTATAGCTATAATAATACTACCTTAATTAACTCTATCTAAAATAAATAACTTATAAGATTACTACTAGGTATAAAACCCTTTACCTGCCTATTAAGTAAGACTTCCTCTAACTAACTTACCTACTTAGCTACTAAATCTCTAATAAGCTATTTAGACTTAATTTTACTTATTAATTAACCTATTTAAAACTAAGCCTATAAGTTAATTATCTAAGCTTCTATCTTTAATTAATAAAGCTAACCGTAATTATAGCTAAAATAAATATTACTTCTATTAAATATATAAGCCTATAGCGGAGGTTTATAACTTATATGCAAAGCTAAGATATTCCCCTCTTAAATCTCGAAATAGTAATAAAGAAGCTACCTTCTAAAAGGCATAAAAAGCTAAAAAAAAGTAGCTATTAAGATATAAGCTTAAAAGCTAGATATAAAGAGCCCTAAAGATCTTATTAACCGTGTGATCTTTGGCTATAAGGTTTTTCTCCTTAATGGCCTCTTTAGAGGCCGGCAAAAGCGGCTCAAAAAGGAGCTCTATCTGCTAAAAAGGAAGCTCGCGGGGGGCTTCAATAATAATACCGAGAATGCCTTTATTATGGATCTAAAGGATTAGACGATATGGCTTATGAGCCTATGGGCTTAAGCCGAGGCCGTGATCCCCTATGCCACGAGGGAAGAATAAAGACCAGGCTATTTATAGTTATTAACCACGTGGGAGGAAGGACGGGAAATGGGCGTCGAAGACGGAGGTCTGTTCGGAGGGATTGTGTGGTTAGGTTCTGGGACTGGAAATGGCTGTCAAGGTTAGAGTTTCCGGAGGGATATGTGTTGAAAAAGAGAGTCGGTGCCTTTCGGAGTGAAGAGACGTTGAGTTTAACTGATAAGATGTCATCTAATCGAGACCTCCACGTCATCACGTGATATAACAGGAAGTAACCAGCAGTAATAAAAATAGTAATGTCAACCGAAGAAAGTATTAATTAGATTCGTATGTATTGCCCTACAACTATTAACAGAAAATCTCCGACTCACAGTTAGTGATCACAATGTATCTCATACCGAACCAAGGGTAAACCGCTTAGTATCAAACTTTGCAGAACTGAAGGCGGAGTGCTTCCTCTGTGAGACAAAACATGTCGCAACATCGTGACGAAATGATTCACCTTACTCTCCAAGTTGTTGAGTGTGGAGCGTTCTATAACATATGAGGCAGAAAATCTGGCCATGGAAATAAATCTGGCAAGCGCATCATTGTGATAGTAATACGAGTTTTCCATTATTAACTCAAACTATGTTGATCATACTACGTTGTGGTTGTCAATCCTCCAATATTTACATGACCTTCAATATCGCGGCTCTTCATTCCACCACCTAAGCGAGTGTCTTGTCGCTCTTCTCAATGATATGAGGAGGTCGCATGATATCCTTTCGCAGGATGTAGCGCTTGAAGATGTAGGGGAGCCAAACAAAGAGCTCGTGCGAGAGGAAGCTCTTGGTAGGAACCGAGAAGACCTGGTCCAACTCCTCAAGGGTCATCTGCTTGGTCTCTCGAACGAAGCAGAAGATCATGAACCAGGCAATGAGGTTAAGACCAGCATAGAAACCGAAGGCTCCGGTAGGAGTCATAACATCCGTCATTGTGGGGAAGGTCAGTCCAAGGACACCAGCAAAGGTGTTGTTGATGCAAACAGCCCAAGCCATACCCTGCTCTCGGTGGATGGTGGGGAAGACTTCAGCAGAGTATTGGAAGGCAACAGGTCCTTCACCAAGGCAGTAGGCGATTGTGAAAAGGTACACAAACAGAACGACTGGTCCAATCTGGGCGCTTCGGGAACCGCTGTCATTGAGAAGAGACAAGCCACCTGCCAAGAGGAAGATACACATGAATGGGAAGGTCTGAAGTAAAGATGTCAGTCTCAGCATAATAGTAAAGGCAAACAGATAATCAAGAATGACTTACCGCCAGAGTCAAGAATCGTCGGCCCTTGGTGTCAATCAGGAAGAGTGTGGGGATGGTGAACACAACCTGGATAGCACCATAACCCAGAGACGCGTACAAGGCTTGGTCTTGGGTGTAGCCCGCATCTCTAAAGATACTCGAACTGTAGAAGGAGATGACTATCAAGACAGCGTTAGCATCATCGTCTATCCAATCCAGCGCAATTGGTACTTACTGTTGATACCGCACATCTGCTGGGCCAACATGACAGTGCTGGCACCATAGTTGGCTCTTCGGATCCTAGGAACAGCGAAGCAGTCCCAGAGACGAGAGAAATAGCCGGAACCGGCGCTCTGCTTAAGCTCCTCCTGGTAGATGAGGTAGGAGTAGTAATAATCGCGCGCTCCGATGATGGGATGGGCACGCAGTTTGCTCATAGAGACAAAACCCTCGGATAGACGTCCATGCTTCATAAGCCAGCGAGGAGATTCGGGACAGAAGTAAATGCCGATAGCAAGGACAAAAGCAGGGATGAAGGCGGAACCAAGTTCAAGTCGCCAAGCGATGTCACCAACATCCTTAACGATAACATTGGCACAGAAACCGAGGAAGATACCTTTATTGCCCGTTAGTGGGATGTGTCAAAAGCTGGGATATAGGAAGCTTACCAATAACGACCCAGAGCTGCCAAAACATGACCAGGGCACCTCGAATTCGAGCAGGGGCCATTTCAGCGGAATAGATAGGCACAGTGGCATTTTTGGCACCAATTCCAATACCCATAACGAAACGGATTGCAAAAAGCTCTTGCCAGTTCTTTGCGAAACCAGATGCAATAGGTGTAGCAACCAAGCAACAGGCTGTGATGAAAATCTCTCCTCGACGACCGAAGTAGTGGTTGAGGGGATCGACAATGAAAGCACCACTATAGAAAGCGAAGGTCAATATGGGCTACGGCGTGAGTGCGACACTATGCCAAACTTACATTAGACCAGCGGTAAGGAAGATGATAGAGTTGATGATACCGACGATCCAGGCATCTCTTCCAGGACCATCGATACCGAACTCCTTAGGGAACGATAGGTTAGCACCGTTGGCACCTGTCTGATCCCATCCTTGAGTAGCAGCACCGACGGCACAGAGGCCAATCGAGTACCACAACATCTTGGAGCCGTGCCATTTGTGATCCTTCTCATATTGAAGGGCGTGGCGTTCGTCATCGAGAATGTCGAGCGAGTTGAATGAGTCGGGGTCTCGGGCGACAAGAGCTGCTCTGCCAAAGAGCTCGGCATGCTCAGACATGCCATTGTTTTCGGCAAAGGCGCGCGCGTCGGCGACGACTTGGGCAGTGGATTTGCTCTACATAACAGCACGTCAGTAGCTATACTAGAAGAAGTTGATCAGCATTGTCTTACCTGGAGAGGGTTCTCAACAATGTTGAGGGCAGTTGATTGACGACGGCCTTGACCAACGTCCTCTAGAATCTCAGCACCTCCCTTCTCGTGAGGGGGGGTGTTGGACTTGTCGTCATAGGGCGAGCCGTGCCCTGTGGAGATTTCCTTGTCTTCCATGATGAATTACCGAGCGCAGAATTGAACAAGAGATTTGACCAGGCAGATACACAGAGTAATAGAGGAGGGACACTAATGAGGAGACAGTCACAAGCAACAAGAAGAAGCGACAAACCAGACAACTGTATATATAAGCTTAAATTTAAAGTCGGTAGTTGGACACCCTCTGGGTTCAAACTTGGCAATCCGACGCTTCCACCCTTGCCAAGCCTAGGCAGCAATTGAAAGGTCTTGGCCGGCATGATATCACTTGTGCCAAGGATGTGGGAGCTGGGGGGTGGTAGTACTTCCCCATGGGATCAACGCGGAGAAACGTTAATAATTGGTCCCGTGTGTGGGTTAGATTGCAAAGGGTGGAGCGTGGGACCACAGTAGTACTTTTGCAACATTGCTGACGATGAGAACAAGTATTTTTTATTATTATTACGGTATGATAAATACCTCCTTGTAAGACAGTTTTGTCACGGCGAATTGACTGACTATTGGGTTTTGGAATAACCAGTTGTTGACCGACTTGTTGAGCTGGCTCGATCTAAGATGAGAGAGATGAGATTAGCGCCGGCTACTGCGGAGAAAAAGAGGCCTTTGCTTTTAGGCATCCAAATTCTGTACCTCGTTAGCTTCTTCTTCTTGCTACTCAAGCAAGAAAAACAAGCGATTCCCCGCTTACCCCACATGCACCAAGTTCCTCAAGAGTTGGAGTGTAATAACCGCCAGGTCTTGGCTCATCCTCTCAAGTATCCACCTCGACCAAACGGCCCAATCGTTTCCATGTTTATTTCACTGCCTGTTTGTTAGATCAGGAATTTCGTGTCCAAGCTTTGGGTAGTGTTGGGGGTGTGATGTGGGACGGTTTTTTAAACGGGCGTTGCGCTGGGCTTAAGCATCGGAAGAAGTGTCTCAAACTGTTGGCTCCGTATTCTAAAACTGTTGGTCTCCGTTTTGATGCTCCGGGTTCGGCTGTCTCGCTCATGTGATTTCGATCAGCTGGAAGTTCCACATCTGGCACTCAATGGCCAGCAACTGTTCAGCCTTCGCAAGCCACATGTCTCAACTCAGGATGATCAGTCCCCAGCCGCTTTTCGTGGTATGCGACCAACAACAGTCTTTATGAGTGTCATAGATGCAATTGAGAGATCAAATTCAAAGGTACCTCAAAGTGAAACAGCATTCCCCCGGCCCAATGCATTTGTATATGGACCTACGTAGGCAAACGGAACATTCTGCATAATCGCTGAAGGGGCTTGACCTTTAACGCAACATCATGGCGACAAAGTAATGCTCTGGTTAAATATCTCGAAAGATGCTCAATTATAGTTAAAGAACTCGTTAGAAGGATATCAATGGTTGAGATTTATTACCCGAAAACGAACTAGCCCATTGGAACATCGACTGATGGAACATGCGCACTCAACCTCGTGGAAGGCAACTCCGAGGAAGAGTCACGCCATATGTGAAGAAAGAAATAGGTATAAGTTATCATAAGACAGTCACGGCTCTATTAAACCATTGAGGTGAATTGGTCATTGACTCTTTTACTGCACTTATCATCTACGTCCCTTATGCTGTCACCGTTCTCGCTATGTCGCTCTCGAACCACAAGGCTACCCTAGAGCGTACCTACAAAATGCAGGAGATGGGCATCTCGAAGTCGCTATCGAAAATCCAGGTCCGACCGCAGCCGTTAAAACTTGAGATAGAGATTCAGGACCACTACGACTCCAAATTTTACTCACCTGGGTCCATTTTACAAGGCCGCTTGATCATCTCGCCATGTGTTGATCAACACGTCTCCGCCCTCACGATCTCGCTTGTGGGGGAAACAACATCGCACTTAATTGGCCGAAGCGTCAAAAGCGTGGCTCTCCACCGTTTCTTAAAACTGGACATGCTCACGCCTGAGATCCCGGAGTTGATCTCAGAACCACTTAAGCGAGGGCATGTCTATACCTTACCGTTCCATTTCATTATTCCCGAACAACTACCAACGGCTTGCACCCACGAAGTGGACTCAGTAAAAGTCCGGGAGCATCACTCGTGTCTCCCACCAACGTTGGGCGGCTGTAGTGGAAATGACATGGGTCCGGGGTCAGTCCAAATCGAGTACGCGATCAACGCGTGTGTGACGTCGAGCGCGTCGATGCGTGCCCGTTGGCTCCGAGACTTGGCAATAAAAAAAAAGGTCAAGATCATCGCAAAGTCAATTGAGAGTCTGCCGATCCATGTCTCGCCTGCAAGCCAACGCTACATGCTCAGCGCAACAAAGACGCTTCGCCAAAGCTTGTTCTGGCGAAGCTTGGGCACAATCAGCGCAACAGCCATGCAGCCTGAGCCACTTTATGTTCATCCGTACGGCAAGGTCATTGCACCATCTCACATTGATGTTGGTCTTACATTTGATCCTGCAAAAACAGGAATTGTCCCTCCTCAACTCGATGCAATCTCTCTGAGTATTCGGTCCTGCACCTGGTTCCATGTTGACCCCATGTCGGGCTTCCCAGACTTGGATGAGCGACCGAGTCTTCAAACGCCATTTTGTGTGACCATTCCCGTGTCTGCCCAGTCTTTCCAAGAAATGAGGTGGTTGGAACATGATGACTGCTCATTGGACTGTAAAAACTCGAGAAACTCCACCCCCACCTTCTACAGCTCGACTTTGAGACTTGCCTTTTCCGTTCCGAATCCAACCAAAATGATTTTACCGACGTTTCATTCATGTCTTGTGTCGAGGACGTACGAGGTTCGGGTACGTTTCAGCTTTGATAAACAGGATTTAACGATTACCACACCAATTCAATTTATCTCCGAGGTTTGAGATTCAGCGCTGGCCAGTGGAATTAGACTGAGAATATACCCACATCAGCATGATGAAGTTACGTTAGCTACAGCGAGGAATATTTGTTCTAAGAATTGATACTTATAATACTCTCACCTTACGATCTGTTTTAACATGTCACTTAGATGAGTATACCATAACTGCAAAAGACTGACGAGACATGAACATCTTTACCTTGGTATCCGGTATGGATTTTAATCCGCGTACCTCATGCCTGGTGTGAGATATTTGGCCTCAGGCAGCAACACTGTTAGCCTGAAGTGGTAAGCTCAAGATGGATCTCAAGTGCCATATTCAGATTCCCACATGACAATCGCGCAAATACGAAGGCAACGCATTTTTCAGTCATGCCTGCTCGAAAAGCATCACGTGCTATGACCTTTACAGGGTATGTTGAATCTTCCACAATCCTTGGCATCTGACTGTTGATCTCTGCAGCTGTTGGACCTGCAAAGCCCGTAAAGTCAGATGTGATGAACGGCCGAATTGCTGCCGAAACTGCGAAAAGAGAGGTATTCCATGCGGCGGATATGGGATCAGGCTGCAATGGGTGTCGGATCCCTTCGCAGAGGCTCAGGATAGCTCTGGACTCCAAGGGCGTAGGAGCATGAAATTGGGTACGTATATAATGATTTGTGTAATGGCTACGGAGTACATACTCACTGTGCTATAGATCAGACTTCCCATGTCTATGAGTCCATCAAAATTGACGAATTCCTCTCACTTGTCGATGAGAATGCCCAACACAAACTGTCAGCTTTCCATGGCCCATTCTCTGCGTTTTCGGTCAGAAAGGACATCCCGCAGCAGTTGTCAATACCGATCAGACCTGAGTCTTCACCATCAGATACAATCTCGTCAGAATTGGAACCACCAGGGAATCATGAATGGCGACATGAGTCCATAACTGATGACATTGGTTCCCAACTACCCTCGCCCACCGAGTTAGACCCGGGTTTTGATACAGAGTTCTTGCCATTCGAATCTAACCACTCCTTCTCTCCGTTCTTCACAGAAATTGAGAATCTCCCAGTTGATACAACCCCCATTGCCGGCTTGCCATCAGCTGAGGGTTTGTTTGGTGAACAGTCATCAGAAAGTCCCGATGTCGACGAACATAACGACCAGGAAACATCAGCCACAGACACAACCTTGACCTTGTTCGAAAGAAATAGTCCTGTTACACAAATAATCGATACAAGTCTGTTCAAGAATCCGGAGATTAACTCATTGATGAATCACTACAACACACATGTTGCTCGGCTTCTAGTGCCAGTTGACCATTTCGAGAACCCATATCGACGCCTCTATTTACCCACAGCCATTGAAGGTATACTCAATCGCGAATCCCGTATAAAAAGCCCAAGCGACATGGCATACACAGCTCTTTATCAATCTCTACTGGCATCTGCAGCCTTCCATCGCTGGAACTGCGACCACCGGCAGATCAGGTATCGGGAAATCGGCGCCAAGTATCGTTATCAAGCGATGAAGTCGCTACAAAGTGCCGTTAATGAAGGTGCGCCTGCCGCAAGCTATCAAGTCCTCATGATAACAATATTGTCCCTTATCTCAATTGGCGTAAGTTCTTTGCTCATGTGGTAGCTTAGAAGGAATCACTGATGAATGTTAGGTTCTTTCTGGAGAAGGCGATGACTTTCGTGTCCATATAGAAGCTGCATCACAACTTCGAAACTCTCGAAGTCGTTGGAAGCTATTGAGTCGCCCGTCAAAACAGCTTAACGAGCTAAGCGCATTTCTGGCTATGCTGTCTCGAACAACGTCCTTTGAACCATCTTCCGTTCCGTGGACGGGGCGCAATGACAGACTGGTTGTAGCAGAGGATATGCTCATACAATCGAGCAGCTGTTATGAGCATGTTTATGGCATTACGCCAACTGTCGCCGCAGCTATCAACCAGACCTGCCGTCTTGCCGCGCACCTGGCTCGCCTCCGGCACGACAAAGAAGATGTCATACCCGATGATGTCTTGGAGGCTTGCGAGGAAGTGGGCGATAAGCTCCAGTCATGGCGCTTCGAGCACGAGAACATCACATCGATACCTAGCAGCGATGGCCTCGGCATGCTAATTTTGAAACATCACGCAAAGGCGTGGCATTCTGCTGCGCTCATATACTACTGTACTCGTATACAAGGAACCGAACCGATCGACCTTGTTGAGGAAACTGACCTGGTCATGGAAAACTTGCGAGCCGCTGAGGACGTGAGGTTAACGTCTGGAACCATGCACTCGAGAGATTCTCTAGCGCCAATCACTTGGCCGGCTTTTGTTGCTTCCTGCGTCGCCCTCAAAGACAGGCGCGACGTATGGAGAGACTGGTGGGAGCAAATGCTGTCTTACAACATTGGGAATATCAACAAACAGTGGGACATTGTGCAGCAAATTTGGGGAACACTTGATCAAGCTGAGCAACAGGGAACTGGCATGGATTGGATGAAGGCTTACGAGAGCGTTGGGAGACATGTATTGCCAATATGAGACCGAGTCCAGTCTTGCTAGTATTGTCTGCATAGCCACGCTCTAACCTCAATTTGAGATTGAGTTCTCGAGCCATCGACCTCGATATCGACAAGCCATTGAGCTACCGGTTTACGTCGGCTAACCCTTGTACAATCAACCTTCAGTCGAATTCGACAAGTTTCTGCTACGCCTCATTCTTTACATGTGAAAAACCTGTTGACGTCATGGAAAAACTGCTAGGGTCGTGTCTCTCCCGCGACGAAAAGTGGACACTAGCAAGGATTAGAAACCGGACTGCAGCAGGAGACTCCGAGAGCTTACCAGCCCATACAAAAAGCTAAGCCAGATCCGGTCAGCCGAGCCCAGCGGCTGGTGGGCACAGATTGGGACACGAGGGAGGGCGCAAAAACTGTTGGCGGCGAGTGCCGGCTGAAACTGTCGAGCCTTGATGCCTCGAGAATGTGGTCGACAACCGACGACACCTGGAAGAGAGTCCTAGCCGAAGTGGAGATGGCATGTAGATGAAATGAAATAGCATATCGAACAGCAAGTGCTGACTACAGTTCACCTCCACGTTCCCCAAGCATCGTCTCCAAGTACTCCCTCACTTCTCCAAATGAAACCACCAATCCACTACCCTCAGACCCATCCTCAATTTCTGCTTCCTTGACGAAAACATGGCCGATAATTCTTTGAGCCAAAGTCTCTACATCACGGCCGTTCGCCCATTCACCCGTTTCTCTCAATCGCTCAAACACCTCTAGTACGCCCGCTCGTTGTTCTTGGTCTGCAGTCGGCTCCAAGATCTGAATCTTCAGCTTGTCCAAACACTGTATCAAATGCTTCAGACAATACTCAGGCGCCATGGACGTGAAGTTGATAATCGTTGGGAATCTGCTCCGTAAGCCGCTGTTGGTTCGTAGAAGCTTTTCCATATCATCGTCGTAGCCAGCGAGGATCACAACCATGTTGCCAGCATACTTGGGCTTGGTCATAATGTCCACTATCTCGCCCACAGCTTCTTGGTGAAATGTGGAATCTCCTCCATTCAGTTGATATGCTTCGTCGATGAAAAGAACTTTACCAAGGCCTCGCTCAAACAGCTTTCTAACCTTGGGTCCCGTTTGACCCGTGTATTGTCCGACCAGATCTGTAACCGAGCACACGACAACCTCATCCGAGGAGAGAAAGCCTAGATCGTAGAAGATAGTTCCAACCTTCTTTGCTGCCGACCTGAAGGGTTGTTAGCAGAAGTAGGAAATATTAGAGTGGTACTCACGTCTTGCCCGTTCCTGGAGGTCCTTTGAAGATAAAAGAAGAAGGAATGTGAGGTCTAGGATCGATATTATGGCGACGCATGCCATTCGCTATCTTCTGGTACCGCTCAAACTGGCCAGCGATCTGATCGAACCCAACAAAACCCTGGAAGAGATCCTTGTTGCTCGTATTGGAACTGAACCATCTTTTGCAGTCCGGGTCGAAATCCTCTGCTGTTATCTCGTGACACTGCATATCAGCAAACGCTATGCTTGCGTTCTTGAGTCTTCGCATCCTTCGAATCCTGGCTTGAACGAGAAGATTCTGCACCGCAGAGGCGTTACCAAACTTCGGCCCTGTGCGCATTCGGCTCAGCATGCATCTCGCTACCTTGAGGCCCATCTCTGAAGCAGCAACGCCGTCCCCTGCCATCAGCATCTTATCTAGGATTTGAGAGAGCTCATCATCGGTGTAGCTATCGAGTTTGATGGCATATTCCAGTGGAAAACGTCTCTGAAGACCTTGATTTGCGTTCAGGACCATCTTCTCCAGTTCTTCGGCGTATCCACAGAGAATTACACTGCGGTCTTCATCAGGCTCCCCAGACACATTCGCTGCCAAGGTGTCGATGATGCCTTGTCGATAAGAATCTGTGTCCTCGCCATCTGAACAGTCTTTGTAGAGCATATGAGCGTTATCGATGATTAAAATGCCACCTTTGGCTTCTTCCAAAGCTTGGGTTGTCTTCTCTTCTGACTCTCCGGTGTGTTGACCTATGAGCGCTGATGCGGTCTTGACGATGATATTTCCTTTCGATAGGATTCCCCCTTCGCTCAAGATTTCTGCGTAGAGTTTTGCAAGAGTTGTTTTGCCGACGCCGGGTGCACCCATAATGAAGCGATTCAAGGGTATAGCAATGCCCTGTTTTGCTTGCTGCTCGCATTGGCGATTGTAGTCCATGAGATGGAGGAGATCGCTGATCTCCTTTTTCACTGAGTCCAGACCAACCATTCGTTGCAATTCATTCCATGCTTTGCTTTCGCCTTTCAAGGTTGATGGTTCCGGTCCGACTATATCTTTGAGCGTGAACTCGTCCCTTGGCTTGACAGTTTTCAGCTTCTGGTTGTCTTTAGGGGTATTCGTCTGAGTCCATTTCATCCATTCTGACTCAAGCCGTTGCTTCTTTCTGTTGAACATCTCGTCGAACGTCTTGTCGAAAAGCTCTTTGATAGCGTTTGCATTGTCGAAGCCAGATCCTTTGGCCTTTTTCTGCTTCAATACCCTATGGGCTACAATTCCCAAGAATGTGTTGGTGGCGGCTTTTGTCTCAAATCGAATCTTCTTCTTGAGAAGACGGTTAAGGAATTGCATGATCTCGACCTTTTCGCAATCATCAATGACGATGCGGTTGCAAAAGCGCCGGCGTGAGTCACTGGTTGCTGCCAGCGAAGCCTCGCGCTTCTCCGTGAGGCTTCGAAATGCGAGGATGATGACTACCTTGTCTTTTCGTTTGTTGACGTAGCTCATGACTTGTTCCATGTCATCGGTGCTTTCAAACCACTCCGCATTTGGAAAGAATATCACCTATCCAGACGTTTAGCATATCTCTCACACGATAGGTTCGGACGTACCGTTGCATGGTCCTTGCTCTGTTCTGTAATGATTTGTTTGTCCTCTATCCGAAACCTTCGACGACAAACCGCACCGAGGCCAAACAGAAGTTCAGTGTAGAGTTGAGCAATCCTCTTCTTGCCTGTAGACATGCTTTAGTGAATAGAGTCGAGTTATATACTGCGAAGCTTACCTGTCCCATCACCTCCGTGGATGACCAAATCGAAGTTGATGTGACGCATGTCTTCTTTCCAACGCTTTGCAATCTCGGCTCTTTCTTTCGCCCAGAGAAAGTGAGCCTTGACCTTTTCGATGCCAACCATTGACATGATCTCATCCATGGCTTCGTTTTGCTCGCCATTTTCCCGTTTTTGACGAAGCCACTCCAGTCGCGAAGGGGATTCATCATTCATCAACTCAGGGTCAATGTGCTTGACAAGGGGTGCAGTCCATTCCTTTATCCTCCTAGGCTTTGCCTCCTCTTTCGCTTCTTCTTGCACCTCTTGTTCCTGCTCTTCTTGCTGTTTATGATTCGCTTCGTCCTTCTCTTCTCCTTTCTCTCCGCCGTCACCTTGCTCATTTCCTCCATGCTCAACTTCCCCTTCCTCTGCATCCTCTTCACCTTTCTCCTCCTCCTCAGTCTTGTCCTCTGCCCCCTCTACGCTATCACACTCTGCCTGGTGCTCAGATTCTTCCCCCTTTTCTTTCTCGTTGTGAACATTCGATTCTTCTTCAATTGTTGCAGGCTCTGACACCTCGAGTGCGAACTCCTTCTCGTCATCGATAGGAGAAGAATTGCTGCATGGGGTCATGACTGGAGGTGACACTTCGCTCCAAGGACTTGTACGCCCAGTCTCATCGGGGGCATCAGAAGGCATATTGACGAGTTATTTGTATTGGTGCAGTTAAAGATTAAATGAGCTTTGGAAAGAATGGAGGACAGTGAATATGATGGAAGGATATAAATATTGAAGGAAATACTACAGGCAGCAATCGCTCCCTGCATTTAGTATTCGATTCGCGCGGTGACAGAATACCAAAGTCCCTTTCTGCCTGTTCCCATTCCTGTTTAGTGGGGAATTTACACAAGTACCCTTGTGTCCTGTCAGCTTCACCTACTAGTGGCATGCATAGACGTAACATTATGCCCTATAACCATCATCTTCTGAAAGCGTGAATTTTGCGTGAATGAGTACAGTCATTGATTGTATAGCTACAAGTAAATTTCTCGGTCTCCCTATAAGAGGACAACGATGTTATACGAACCCGGGATGCTACAACGTATATTAGAGAAACGTCCATGTTAAGCATTCTCACTCGCACCCTTGTCTCAGTAAATAGAAAAATAGCCCCACTAAATTATACTACGGAGTTCAAGTCCTACGGATTTCAATAGATGAGATAGACGATAAGTCACACTTGTCTATGTGATTTCTAATATGTTATACAATATCCGCGATTAGGCAGGCTTGGAGGGGCTGTATATAATCCCATTCACCACCTCCTCATCATAATTAGCCCCGCACAAAAGCACAACACTGGTCTGCCCGCTGAGCCTCTGGGCGATCTTGTTGAAACCAGCGAGAGCCAGAGCCGCAGCCCCCTCCACAATCATACTCTCGGACGAAGCGAGCATCCTCATGCCTTCTTTGATCTCCGTCTCTTCGCACTTAATAACTTCATCTACTACTGCACTTGCGAGCCCGAGGGTAATTGAATCTTTGTCAATGCCACCCGCTACAGCCTCGGCTATAGTGGGAAGATGCTCTGTTTCGACTACATGGCCTGCAGCCATTGATTCCGCCAAAGCTTTTGAGTTGATCGCAGAAACACCGTAGACTTTGATGTGCGGGCGGAAGGCCTTGAGGACGGACCCGACACCACTGATCAATCCCCCGCCCCCCATGGAGATAAAGATATTGTCAATGTGGTCGCACTGCTCGAGAAGCTCAAGTCCAATTGTACCCTGACCAGCGACGATATAAGGGTCATTATATGGTGAGATATAGGTATAAGTGCCTGATGATGCAAGTTTCTGCGCATGTTGCTCAGCCAGACCTGTCTCTGCGCCGTGTAGGATTACATCAACTCCATATGACTTGATCTTGTTCAATTTTGCAGCGATGACCGTCTCTGGAAGAACAACAGTGAGATTCTTCGATAAAGACTGTGCTGCCAAAGCGCTGCCAATGCCGTGGTTGCCCGACGAAGCGGTGATTAATCGGCCTTGACCTTGGGCTGACATTTTGGACATAGCGCCTCGGACTTTGAAGGAGCCCGTGAGCTGAAAGTTTTCGGCCTTGAATAAGACTTTGGCGTTGTTACTCTGGCCAATTTTCTTGGCGGGAATAAGAGGTGTTTCGTATATGTGCTTGCGGATGCGCTCCCTTGCTTGCACCGAAGCTGCTGCGCTTTCGTGTAACGTCGGCATGATCACTGTTGTAAAGTAAATAGGGTTAGATAATAGAAATTACGCAGTATAACGAGATCTAGGTGGCTTATCTCAATTATTTTGCTTGCTTTATTTATCTTGGGAAATAGTCAATTCAAGGACAAGTTAGAAGAAGATGTGCTTTATACCCTTGCTAACAGGCGCGAATTGACGCTTGCTATGACCCACCCATGCAAGAAGACCGAGGAAGGGAAAAGATAACAGAAATTCCGTTTCTAAAATCTTACCTGTACCGGTAATATTACACATGCCCTCACATCTTTCGGCTGAACTTGCTTAGCCAGGGTCAAAGACTCCGAAGACAACTCCTGATCAGGACTAGCACATGAGTGGCTGGATCTGGGCCCATAACTTCGGAGTCTCTTGCCTCTGGCAATGTTCAGGCGTTAGCGCTTGAGATTAAGTCCCAGCAACATTATGTCTATAGTTCATAGAATGACTCGGATCACAGGATGGGTCGAGTTTTGCAGGTAATAGAATCATATTGCATAAATTAGACTGACTCTTTTATCTTCTTCTTTTTTTAGTTTTAGTCGAACTGTATCGCAATACGAAGCATACAATGATCGAATATTTAATGCACAAGTAATCTCGGCCTTCTGCCATCCGATTAACCCACATATAACATTATTTGCACGGTCACGGAATCCTTGAATACACTCTTGCCACACAGTCTTTCCAACTATCTTCAGCCATGTCTTACCGCGAAGCTGTCTACACTTCCGCTGCCTGTGCACCCCTCCCCCAATTTTCCCAAGCCGTCAAGTTTAACGGTATGGTATATTGCAGTGGCGCCATCGGTATCGACCCCCAAACCGACCAACTTGTACCTGGCACTGTAACAGATCGCGCACGTATGGCCCTCCAGAACCTCAAGGCTGTGCTCGGAGCTGCTGGTAGCAGCTTAGACCGAGTGGTGAAGGCCAACATCTTCTTGGCGGACATGAAAGACTTTGACGCCGTCAACGTCGCATGGGATGAGTTCTTTCCTCAAGACCCGAAGCCTGTGAGTGCTAGTATTATGGTGATCTGAAGAAGCTCCACTGACAACTGATCTTTCTAGTGCCGCACATGCGTAGCTGTCCACCAGCTGCCTCTAGGTACCGATGTCGAGATTGAGATGACAGCAAGCTATAATTAGAGGGATACAATAGCTACTACTAGTATTTAGGATTTAAGAACCCATTAAATCTTGGTACACAGCCTCATCCCAACGTCGGCAACTATACCAAGCCATTTCTCCTGATCTACCCGTTCTCTCTGCTCAACATGGTTTCCAGATACTTCCAATACTTTGAGGAACTTATAGTTACATTCCTCTGACGTCTCGATGGCCTCGAAAGCTTGCTCCATACCCTCGTGTTTCATAATCGCCTAAGAATCCCTACGAGCCTTCAGCTTATCGCAGCCAGAGGCGAGCAACACCCGCATTTGAACGCAATAGAGGATTACCGCAACCGGGCCTGCTGCCAGCGCAGTCGCCACAGATAAACCGCCAACGATTTATTAAGAAGCTTTCTAGGCTGAGACATCGCCGATCTCTGCTTTATCATTAGGGAAGGTCTGATTGATGTTAGTGAGGTTACCGACATAATCTACACTAGCGACCAGAAACACAGCACACGCAGATACCACAAACATTTGCCTTGCCTTGAGAACTTGCAAAGACTCAAGGGTTGAGTCTGCATCGGAACGAGTTGTAAAATCTGGCTTCATACGCTATTCAAACATGGACTAATCACTATTAGCTCAGCTCACCACATCCTGACTTGTCGGGCCTGACCTCAGAACTTGACCTAGGACAGACTCTAGCCCGGGCGAATTGGGCTCTGGCGAATCTAACTACCAAGAGTCCTGAGTATCTGCCCACATTGTTCCTTATCTTTACTCAGCTCGGAATACAGAGTGTGGTCAAGGCTGCATGCAAAGAGAAGAAGAAGGTTATTAAAGTACTCCTCGACGAGATCGATTCTGCCAGCTGCCTCCTTCGCTGTCCCTTTCACCATTGGCCTCAATATTCCGAGTGCCATCACAAATTTACTTTTTCTACCACAAGAATGATCGTTGAGATCTCAAGTCACCCCGGTATCAGATCCTTTGCCCAGACGTTCATCACACAACCTTATAGTCTGTTTTTTCCGGATCGAAGAAATAATATAACATTTATCTATATGCTGTTTTTTCTAATGCGTCTAAAATCACTGCATCAGGGCTTAAACGGCCCTCCATTGTCACGGAAAACCTCGTCCCACCACTTGGTTTCATATCCCTCTTTGATTTCCATATCTTTCGGATAACGACAAACCTTGTTAAACCCCATCTTGGGGAACTTCGAACCTATTGTCTCATTTACCCGCCGTGGATATCTATGTTTTGTTTCAGCCGTCACGGATCGGTATCTGATAAGTCTTCCCTCCGACTTGACTACAAATAGAGGTTCACCTCGATTGTTCCTTCGTAGACGAGACCTCAAGAGGTCACGTAATCGATGATGCCACCACGGCCGATCCCACCACGTGGCAAGCCTGGGCTTCCACCAGTTGTGGTGTAACATGACTGGAACCGACTCTGTAAAGAAGTCGGCGTATAGAGGCATGTCACTCCAGTTCGCGGCCTGATCGACGTAGGCCAGAGGATTTCGTGCCGTCTTGATATCATCCGGAAGGCCTCTCAATCGTGATGGTGAAATACCACGAACTTCAGCATGCTGTTCAAGGATAGCCTGATCGCCTAGACGGACGAACGCTCCATCGTAAAAGTCATCTTGTTCGCTGATACCTGAGCCCATAGTCGGAAGAGATGTGACTTGACCGTAGTCAAACCCAACATGATATTCAAAGTCCCTTTCCATAAACCCCATCAAATCATCATCGGGCATATGATGCTCTCGTTTCCACTTGCGCCAGAGTTCCTGCTCCCCAATGATTTGGCCAAGCATGCCCTGCTCACTCCTCAAATGCAAACCCTCGCCCAGACCAGCCTCCATCTGGAAAAGCGCGCGCCGAAAGAAGCGTCTCAAGTCACCTGCTGGACCCATATAAAAACCCCCGTTGATCCATTTCGATCGATTTTCGTGGAACTTTGTATAGTTTTTGTCTGTTTCTGGGCCGTAAAGATCTTTTCGCATTGGACTGTCGGGCAGATCAAAGCAATGCGTGTCCACACCGAATTCTTGTGGGTTATTAGGGTAGCAGTGCTTTTCAGACGCTACGACAATCGTCTGCCGCATAGGCATAGGACCTTTCCCACTCCATTGCTTACGCAGCCTTTCATTAGCCTTCTCATTAATGTCGTGATACCGATTAAGAAGGACTTCAGGAGGCAACTGAAACCATGTATCATAACCATCGACTATAACAACGATATCTGTTTCTTGTAGCTTTTCTGACGGATCGGCATCGCGGTGTAGCACATTATCAAGATACTTCACAAAGCCTGGGATCTTGGGAAGATTTTTGCCCGTTTTCCAGTGTGTAATATCGTGACAATCTACCCCCCAGTTGATGAGAACTGGACTAGGAAAGTTTAGGGCGAGCGCGGTGATAATTGTCTTGCAAAGATTTGGACTTGGGGAAGTAGCGGGCATGACCAAGGCGAGACGGCGGTCCTCGTTAACTTGAGATTCATGATAAGATAAGCTGTCGTTGAAAGCATCGAGATTGGACAACGAGATAATAACGAAGGAAGAGAAACACAGTACCATAACAATAAAGATGATCCTGTGGATTTTCTGCATGCCTAACATGTCGAGCATAGCCGACATGCTGAAATCAGAGGGAAGTCTCCAAGTACTGGCCATGCTTATTCAAGTGCACAGAGTCTTAGATACGAAATGAAATTTAGACATCTTTTGAAAATTAAGTAGACAGGGAGAAACACAGCCAGTTTTATTTTAAAGGGCATTGTAGACTACGTGGCCATATGGTGCATTGTCTGCAAGGGGGCTTTTGGAATGTAATACTAAGATGTGGCGCTTTTATTGTAAAACCCTACAAGGGATACTAAGCATACCTTAGCCAAGACATGTTTCTTTTGCACACGATTCCAGCGCAGTGTTCATACATGTAAGTTAGGGGGGTTATGTTTTATCAATTACTTGAAATCGATCTTTTAAAATCGGCTTTTCCCCCCCAAATCTAGATGGTCTTTCTAACAGGAAGACAAAAAGTGAATAAGGGGGGTAAACGGTGACCTTAGCTGACCTTTCGGACATAAGCTAGGAATTTAGTTCTGGATCTAAGGCTTGGGAAAGTGAAGAGGAAGGGAAGTAGTTTGGAACTATAGAGTAACGATGCAGTCAAAGACCCTTGAGAGACAACCCAGTAACCCCATCAGTATTGGTCGATCAAAGTACTTCCAGTGGTCAGGACGGGCGCACAATAATCATGCTAAGGTACCATAACTCGACACATGTTTATAAAACAGTATGTAACCTATGCAACACTCATCAAAGTACAAGTTGGCCGTGGTGCTTCTTCGTACAGCCATAGTGTCGATCATCCCTTTAGCTTGCAAACCTCCATCCTTCAGGCTCACCAGCGGCGTCCTCTGCCGCCTTTAGCGCCTTATTCTTCTTGGCTATATACCATTTGGTAATCATTACGAAAACCACAACAAGACCGCATCCTGCAATTATAGCACCACCGCCGGTCTGGTAGTAAGGCTCCTGGTTTCTGAGAAAGAAGTATGGAGTAAACCAATGGGAAACAGATGACACGCAGTTAGCGTAGGCAATAAGTGCCGCACGCTTTGTACGGGGTCGAGGAACAACAGTTGTTTCCCAGGAGATTTGGATCTGGAAGGTATTAATTAGAAACTGTTCTTGCTGATCGAGTGGGTTGGTGTGATGGGATAACTTACGTTGAGACCAACGAAAGGACCGACGACGAGCAGGATCATGCAGAAGTAACGCGCACCAACATTGAGGGTTGTGATCATAACCGCGCAGCCAATTAAGGTGAGAATGATAGGAGCGATGATGTGGTAACCGTGTTCCAGTCTGCGACCAGATGACCAAGAGATGCCCAAAGTCACGATGAAGGCAATGATGGGTGGAGGTGCTTGGATGAGGTACGTGGTAGTACCCTCGAAGCCAAGAGTTGCCACAATCTTGCCATTATGTTAGCCGACGTCCAGTTTTGGCCAATATGAGAGACTTACAGATGGGAAGAAGTCCTTATACGACTGCGCAATGATGAGGAAGAAGTGGATGGCCGCAAACAGGTGGGAGAAGGGGTCTTTCAAAGCCATCCACACACCTCCCCAGTAGTCGCCAGAGTCGTCTTCAGAGATGCCGCCAGCAGAGACGGTCTGACGATACTGCGCCATGGCAGCTTCTTCTTCGGTGATGAAATAGGTGCCAGTCGAGTCGGGGAAGTTGGGAATGAACCAGAAACTCACCAAGGCAACGAGAATGCTCACAGCACCTAAGCTATTAGTTACATGTACGCTCGTTGGTTTTGGCTCTTTATCGCACATACCTTCGATAAGGAGGAACCATTTCCAGGCACGGAGATTAGCGACGCCTTCCATGTTGGTCAGGATTCCAGCGGCGAGGAGACCTGACAAGGCTTGAGAAATGGTGTTACCAGCATGCCAGATACCCATTCGAAGAGGCGATTCGTGCTTCGTATACCAAGACGAGGTCATCAGGGAAACGGCGGGCACGAATGGTCCCTCGGTGAAGCCAACGAGGAAACGGCAAAGGCAGAAACCCCAACCCCGAGTGACAGCGGGCATACAGATTGTCACAAAAGACCAGATAAGCATGCAGGAAGGCAGCAAGACTCGAGGGCTACCTTTGGCAATGATGACGTTGGCGGGGATTTGTGAGAGGATGTACCCCACGTAGAACATGGAGATACCCAGAGACCAGACTGTATCGGACATGTGGAGATCTTCTTGCATACCGGCAAGTCGAGCATTGGAGACGTTGATTCGGTCGAGGTAGCTGAGGGACAATAAGAATGAAGACAGACCAACGGGCACTTTGTTACTCACTTCATCAACAGCATGGCTGTTACCATTGGTAGGAACTTCCAGTCGAGTTTGCGCACGAGCGACTTCTCAATGGCAGCGCGCTCCTCAGGGGACTTATCCCTGATGAGCTCATAACGTTCAAGGATCTCGTCCCGCACGGGAGCAACCTCTTCGTATTCGACATCTCGTTTGATGTCCAAAGAGCCATGCTTGGAATGAACTGAGCCCGTCATTGTACCTGAGTCAAAGCTTGAAGGTGATAAAAGAGTATGTTGGAAGTGTGTCTTGAACAAGTCGGATTGTGAGTCTGTTGCTGAACTTGCAACTTGATGGACGGGTTACCAGACTTTATACACCCCAAAGCTCTTCCTTGCCTAGTGAGATCCTCAAGATATGCCAAGAAGTTGTCGTTGTTGAGCATTTCCCTTGCCCACCGCTTCATGGTTCAACCGAACCTACTACCGGTTTCCCCGCATCCCCGCGTTTGTGAATAAAGCTGGAGATAGAGTACAGATAGTGTGGAGTTAGCGTCGGACTGGCCCCGTCGGACACCATCCGCCAATCAAGCTCAGGGTATGACAGTGGACGGACTGGGTCCGAAGGATGTCCGGGGTCAAGTTAATGATGCGGTAGGGCGTATCATCAAGGTTGGATCTAAAGAAAGAGACGATATGCATACTGTAGCGTGGAGGTCAAAGCGAGTGGCTGATCAGCCGGCCATGCCGCCTGTTGAGGGATAGTTCAGTACCAGACGACGCAAGTGACTGGGAATCTCCGGAGGGATTGATTCTTGATACAGCTAGCTTGACTGTTAACCATAACTTTCATGCTTGTTTTCTTTTTTTGAGGTAAATATACCTGAAGACCTGTCTGGCCCTCCATAACTTTCGTAGAGAGCGCTAACAGAAACTGTTGGAAAACACTCAATGCAGAAAACCTCGACGAACATTGTGTCAACAGGATAGACGCTTTGCTAACCACTTCAAAAGTTTGTGTTAATCCCTGCTGATTCGACTGTGGTGCGCGTTGCACAAGGCAGACATATACAACTGCAGCCGCCAAGATATCGTAAGCGTCGAGGAAAGATACTCCTGTGATTCCATTCCCTGATTTGCTATAAAGCTTCTCAATGAGCCTTTTACAGCAGCTAATGGTATCCGCTTCGATGTCGACGTAGTCTTCTGCATCGATCCCAGAGTTCGCCATATCGCCGGTGACGGGGTTGATCATAAGTATCAACGCCCTGCATGCTAATTGGTCTAAGCAATCAAACGATTGTTGAGTTGCAAAAGTAGCGTTATCAGTTGGTGGAGAGAATTCCCTCCAGAAACAGAGGTTACTATACGAAAACAAGGGACTAGTCCGGTCACTGCCACGCATGTCTGATATGAGCTGGGCGTGTATTACGAGATGTCGACTGAAGTTGAGATTAGCCTTTGACGACTCCGATAGAGACTCAGTATTCTCATCCGCTACTTCAGGTATCTGCGAAATCATGTTAACAACGTTAGAGTACTACTAAGGCACGTGTTACTTCTCACAGGTATTGAGATGTCACCTTCGGCAATACAGAAGGGTCGACCCATCGACGAAGCTAAAGAGCTAGACAAATCATCAGCTACTCAAAGAATACAAATCTGTAAGCACTTCAACTTACCGATCCAGGAGGTAAACACTCCAAAACAGCCATTCAGTTCGGTAGATACATTCCGCGCCGAGTCGGTCTTGCGAGATTACTGTTTTATGTAAACCAGCGGCTATACAGTTGGTCATTATGAAACCCATTAGGTGCCAGGTTGATCCACCAGCGGGACTGAACATTGAAAACACAGCTAACAGAAGCATGCAATGCAAAGTATCGAATGGCTCTTGGGAATGAAGAATGAGAGGCAACAACTTCACGGCTGCACAATGAAGATTTGTGGCCAGAGATGAGAGCCGGCTGGCCTCTGGGGACATACTAATGCCAATCGCTATGGCGAGGTAAGTATTGAAGTGAGGGAGTCTGGACGTTTCTACGTTGCCAGTAATTTCATTGGAGTCAAGTACCGAATCGTACTGCTCCATTAAGCGTGTCTCGTCGATATGTGGAAGAAATACGCTCCAATCCAGGAAACACTGCATATGACTAAGCGTTAAATCTCGTGTCAGCGGAATGAGTTGATCTTCTACCACGAACATTGGCTGTGAGGAGGATGCTTTTGAAGGATCACGACCATCTACAGCCAGTGCCGCTGATATCGACTCAGTGATGGCAAGCTTGTGAGGTACATCGCCAGTATTTGCACGAGATTCAGCCATGGCCTTGTTGGATAGCAGCCCAATAGCACTCATCGTATCTTGCACGGTTGACTGATCCTCCCCATTTCCTGTGCCTGGCTCATTGTCACGATCTGAAGGCATTGAGGCGTCAATTGAGCGGTGGCTTCTGTTGTCAAGTGGCGAGAGAGCATCTAACGCGCCGAATGAGGCATGTCTTGCCCCCGCATGTTTCTGCTCTGCGATACGGACTTTATCCTCTAATTCGGTGACACGTCGCTTCAGAGATTCGTAGTAACTACAGGTTGTAAGTTGCCATTACCAAACAAGAATGAGTAGCAGGGTGTCCTTCACTCACCCACTGACTCTAGCATGTGTCAACCCAGCATCCTCAGCATTGAAGTCGAACTGCTGAGAGCGAGCGACGCACTCCACGCCAAGATCAGCACATGAAGTGCAAGCCGGTCGCAGCCGATCACACTAACAATTACCAGTTAACTCAGAACGCATGCACGTACGAGGCAACCCATCGGACTTACTTTCTGCTTCCGCTTGAAGCAGCGCTCACAAGCCAAACTGTTCTTCGGAGCCGGTTGTGATGGACCGGGGCTGACACTGGCCCGTGCAGGGCTTGGGTCCGAGACGCGGGGAAGCTCACGCCAATCAGTGGTCATCATGAGGTTGGAAAAGGTAGAGATTGAGAGCGTCACGGAACGAGTCCGAGGAGCGTGTTTTGTCGGAGGCAGAATCTGGGGATACCCCAGCTTTATCGGACATAATCCTTGAGGTCACGTGCAAGATGGGGACCAGCATTGATCTGGCCTAGACTGGAAACATTGACCTTTGGCAAGTCAACTGACACTACCAAGGACCTGGGGCAGACGGTCCGAAGAGCGGACACAACAGTTCAGGTACTTTGGCCTAAACTATGCTTTCATTGGGTATGCTCTAGTCACTATAGTGACCTAGTCTAATCTTTGACATGTATTTCGACTATTTGTCACTGTTGGGTTCATCCTGGCAACGACAATGTCGATATAAGCAGACATAATTCACCGATAAATTGTCTATATAATGAAACCCTATAAAAACTAACTTGTGTACACTAAACCAATCTCTCCTTCATCATGCTGCTACTGGAACACCATTGCTCGCCCCATTTGTAGCTACACCATTCGTAGGAGTGCCATTTGTGGCTACGCCATTTGTCACTGCCTTCTCGATTTGGGAACCATTTGGTTGTGACTTGACAACTGAAGCATTTAGAGCAGCCATCTCCGCACCTCTCTTGGTAGCAGCGCCGAGAAGAAGAGGGCCATCCGTGGCCGCCATGACCCAGCGAGCTCCCATCTTGCAGAACTTCTCAACAAGGTCAAGGCGAGCATGAAGGCCTCCGACTCCTAGCCACTTGCCGTGCTTCTTGCAAGCGGCAATAGTGCGCTCGTATGCTTCCGTGACACGAGGGTTTTCGTAATCTCCGGGGATGCCCATTTCAGCAGTCAAGTCGTTGGTGCCGATCAAGAGCGAGTCAACGCCTTCCAGGGCAGCGATCTCGTCGACTAGCTCCAGCGCCTCAAGAGTTTCGATCATGGGGATGACTAGGGTGGCAGCATTTGTGACTGGGTTGGAGACCTTGGCGGGAATGGAGCGGAATTGGTGGTGGGGAAGACCGTTGGTTGAAGAGCGATGGCCAAGTGGCTGGAACTTGGCAGCATCAACAACGTCTTGAGCGTCCTGTACAGACCGGATGTGAGGGACGATAACTCCCAGGGCGCCGCCGTCGAGGATTCTTGAGACGAAGAAAGGGTCCTTGCTTGGTGCTCGCACGATGGGAGAAATACCAGCGTAGAGTGCAGCAACACAGAGCTGGTTCGTTGTCTCAAGATCGAATGAAGAATGTTCCATATCGATTAAGACCCCCTGGTATCCAGCAGTTTTGGCCATGCCAACAATCTCAATTGACTTGCAGAGCTTGATGCTCATGGTGTAAGCGACTTCATCGCGGAGAAGCGTCTCTCGCATCAAGTGGGGAATAGGAGCTGCCATGATGGACAATTGGTTTGATGACTGTGATATAGAGGATAAGAGAAGGTTGACTGTGTAGTAGTCTAGTAGAAAGGTGATTGATGGTTGTGAATGAGGGATTGTTCAAAGTGGTTTCTTCCGCATATTAATATACAACTACGAAAGAGTTTCAAGAGTCATATTTACAAACGGATACAGGTTAAAAAAAAAAGAGTCAACAACTCTATCTTCTCCACGTCCGATCTCGTCGCCTCCAATATTGGCCTCCAACTCTTGGGTAGAAGCCGATGCATGGAGCCGAGAAGGATCGCGGGGTCGGAGTGGGGCCGGTCGCAACCCCGGACACGACACCGGAGATTGTCCGTCAATCTGTTCCCAAGCCTCGGCATAATTCCCATGAGCGTCAAAGGCTCTGTCATGCTTTAGACACGAAAGGGTATGCGGAAGATCGGATTCTGAGTCGCCGGTGATCCTCCGGATCGTCAAAAGTACGTCCTTCAGTCAAGTGAGATGAGATGCATAAAAATGGAGGTCATCAAGCTTCCTGTGCTTTCTAAACATTACTTTCCAGACAACAGCAGTTCTTAGTACCCATTCAATCACTTCAGTACTCTCAGTTTTTTTTTTCATCTCCATCATGGCACCAGGCATCGTAGCAGGAACTCCCCCAGACAGTCTTCCATCTGGAAAGCCTACGGTTTACGTGCTAGACACCTTCCATCCTCAAGTCTTAAGCTACTGTCAAGAGAACTTCAACGCTATCACACCCGACAACCCGCTACACAAGCAGTGGAGACAAGAAGCTCGCTATCTTCTCGTCAGGTCTTCCAGGTTAACAGCACAAGACATCAAGTCATGCCCTAATCTGATCGCCATTGGCAAGCAAGGTGTAGGCATCGACAAGATCGATGCCGATGCCTGCGCTGCTCGGGGCATCAAAATCTTCAATACACCTGGTGTCAACGCACGTGCAGTCGCTGAGCTTGTCCTCACTCTAGCGACATCATGTGCTCGACAAGTTGGTTCGATCGTCGCCAAGCAATCCTCGGGTATACTCGTGCCTAAGGAGAAATGCTCTGGCTTGATCCTACATCGCAAGACTATCGGCATTCTTGGTATGGGAAATATCGGCAAGTGTGTCGCCAATATCTTCAGAGGGGCTTTTGAAGCTGATGTTGTGGCATACGATCCCTTCCTTCCCGCCAATGCTTGGGCGGAGATCCCTCACATTCGGGCGCAGTCAGTCGAGGAAGTCTTGAAGTCGTCAGATGTCATCACAGTGCACATGCCTCTCACTCAAGAGACAAGAGACCTCATTGGCTACTCTGAGATGAAGAGGATGAAGCGAACTGCTATTGTCATTAACACTGCTCGAGGTGGCATCGTTAATGAAGCAGACTTGAGGCGGGCTTTATCTGAGGGCCTCATCTGGGGTGCTGGTCTCGACTGTCATGAGCAAGAACCTCCGAGCTACGAGAAGTACCAATCGCTCTGGGAGAGTGGTGTTCTAAGCACTCCACATATCGGAGCTGCAACTGCAGAGACTCAGATGCAGACAGGAATGGCAGCGGCTACTTATTTGTTGGAATTTGCTCTGAACAACGCATAAGAAGATGCTTGAGAATTTCTGGTAACATATTTTTATAAGTGTTATCGATGAGCACGAGAGAAATATCCGCAGTTCTATGTTAAGCTTTACATGCCCACAAACTTTTAGTGACAGAAAGTTGTACTGAGATATGTGATGCCATGATATCAATTGCTAATACAGAGGCTAACACATCCTCGTGACATAGATACAGCTCAAAACTCGAAACCTTCCCAAGCTCCAGGATTCGTAGGATCTCCATATACATATTGCCCTAACGCAGATTCCATGTTCCCCAGAGACTCGTAGTTTAGCAGCGCCCAGTTGATGCGGTCCACAGCTGTACCATCTTGATATCCGGGAGACATGCCGTTCTCAGCCGGAACTGTTGCAGAGAAATTACTGACGGGATCTAGAAAGTTCGTTCGGTTGTTCAAGCCTTGGTCGAAGAATTGACGGTTCGCCGAGAAATCTGGCATGTTTCCAATTCCTGTGGTCAGTGGATCTGGGCCGCCGGTGACCAAGTCCTGAGAGAAGCTCCCGTCACCGAAATTTGGGAGATCGTTCGTCGAATTTGCCATGGCCAAAGAGGCATCTGCAGGTAGGCCCATAGACATATCTTTAATAGTGGGCCACAATCTTTGTGACACATCGCGATGGAGGGCTTCAAAGACAGATACGTAGCTTTGCGAGTCTGGAAGTTGTCTTGCAACGCTATTTAACAATTCGTAGCATCGAATCAGCCCTTCGTATGATGCTCTCAGATCCTCAGCTTTGATCTTCTTGGATACCGAGGTGCAGTACATGACCGAAAGTCCTGCCGTGAAGAGCATGTGGAAGTAACTGCGAGTATGTGTCACCATGTCTCTCTTCTGACACAGGTTGTGGTATCGCTCAATGGTCTCTAGAGCAGACCTCAAGAACACCGTTAGGATTTCTTTCGGAGGAGAGCCATTGACCTTTGGCACAAGATCGATAGCGCGACGTAGTACCGAGAGTCGTTCCCGAGCAAGCAGTAGGTCGTACCACTCTTGAGTTTCGTAAAGGCATTTGGGGTCTTGAATGACTATAGTTCTACTTCTCCAATTCTTCAGTTCCTTAAGCAGCTTTGTCATTACCACATGAACATGACCTGCGAGAACGTGCTTCGGCGAGGTGTTGGCTACTTCACGCCTGAGCTTCGAGAACTCAGTCTGAATATGCGATGAGACCCTTCTCAACCCGACGGAGATGAAAAAGACGGTCATTTCGTTCTGAAAACTGGGCTCCCGAGTGAAATTGAACGAGTCGAGACTTTGTAGTTCGTGACTGGCTGCTTCAATCTCTTCGTCGCTTGCTTCGACTGGGAAATTCGTCGAAATGTCTCGATCATCGATGAGGAAAGGGCGATCCAGTGTCGTTGAGCTATACCGATCGATGAGATAAAACTGCCAAAACACCCTCCGTCTAAGTTGTGTTTGTAGCAGGTCATTTGGAATATCAGTATCATTATGAAGCCCAAGTTCAATGCATAGGCGCCCACAAAGCCGAACAACATCCCAGATAGAGGTTCCTAATAGAGAGTTAGCGTAACAGGAGCTGATATATCGAGAGGTTATGCCAACCAATTGGATGATATATCCCAAATCTACAGATGAGCAGCAGATCTTGTACAGAGTCTAGCCCCCTCGTCAAGAACTCGGGTCCAAGATACTGCAAAGCTGCATTGTAGTATGCTACTGGATGACGGTGGTGGAGGCCATTGCGGTATGGCAGTACTGATCCAATAGCACAGATCATAAAAGCTCTCAATAAGTCGTGATTTGTGGCATTGGATGCGCTACTATGGGTAGCAAATAGGCGATGATGAAGCGCCCAAACACTTCGACGGAGGAGAAAGGGGTTTTGGATGTGTGACCAACTCAGGCTATATCATTGTCAGCCCAGGTTATGTTAGTATTATAACTAAGTCTTACTACTTCTCAAACAATTGTTGTGTTTCAACAGCAGAAGGCAAAGAACATGGAGCTACTGAGACTTCGGCGGCTCCTGGTGCGTCCGCCAAGGTTCTCAGTAAAGCTGAGTGTGATTTTCTCCAATTTGGATCGGCGAACAGATGTGCTATGAAACTGCGAATTCATGTCAGATAGATCGTCTTTCAAGTACCACTGAAAAGCACCTTAGACTTGCTCCTTCTCTGGCAGCTGGTGAAGATGCCGCTATGGATCTCACAGTGTGCCTGTCGTCGGGGCTAGAGCTGTCCATGGCATGAACATCAGAAACCGGGTTTGCCTCTAATTCCTGGAGTCTCAGAGATAACGTCTGTTCCTTTTTCTCTAACTCATCGATCATGCTGGACAGATTTGTTAGCGCTCAACGAACGAGACTTGAAATGGAAGTCATACGCTCTCGATAGCTGGCCATTGTTATTTGGATCCGTAACAACCACGAGACACTCAAAGCCATTTCGAGCACAAGGAGAACAACTCGGCCTGGAGTTGTCACACTTAAATCTTGTCAGCCATGTAGAGACAAAATGAGCATTGCAGCTAACCTTTGTTTTTCTCTGAGCGCAAGCTTGACAAGCAGGAAGTCTGGGTAGACGCGAAGGTATCGGCGGGCTCATGGCTTTCTTTCTCGCTCTGTGATTGGTTGGGACGTTTTACGGGGTCATCTAACAGAAATCCAGGGAGCAGCTTTGGTAGATATAAGTACTCTCCAATGACGAGCTATGTCAGAAGAGAGCGAAGCCGGGGAAAGCATTTGAGCGTAGTCACGTGCGTTACCCCGCAAAATTGGATTGATAACTTCATCGTTACGTCGCTGGTCCCGCAATTATATTTAGCTGTAATTTGCTAACTGAGACTACAACCTCATCTACCTATCCTAGACCTTCCTCTTCATGACATATCCAACCGAGCAGGGCATTTTCCCACGGTCCAATATCCTACCTAGGAGCGGTTCTCAACGTGTTTGGAAACAACAGACTCCATGTCCTTCATCTCGGGCTCAATAATCTCCCGGGCCGCAGGCTTCAAGTCATCCGCAGTGGGATAAGCAATCTTGTGCACGGTGTACCACGGCCTCTCAAACAGCTTGTCCATGCTCTCCAGAGATCGGCCGGAGGTCTCGGGCATGGCAAAGTAAACGTAGACAAGCGAGACGGTGCAGATGCTGAGGAAGAACATGAAAGCGCCATATCGATGGGTAGCCGCCAGAAGTGAAGGCATGGCTCGCGAACAACCAAAGTACATGGCCCAATGCACAGCCATGAGAATTGAGACGTTGATGGAACGAATCCTGAGAGGGAACACTTCGGCCGAGACAAGGTAAGGAATGGAGAACCAGCCAATTGACCAAGCAATGGCGTGAATATAGATGGCCGCAATAGCTGCACGACTAGCCGCCATCGCAGAGGAGCTTGCTTCAATCTTCTCGACCGACCATCCGTTAGTGACGTTAAGGTACGCTCCAACGAAAGCAAGAGTGAAGATCTGCATGGTGATTCCTGTCATAAGAGATCGACGTCGGCCGATAAAGTCGATGACAAAGACGGAGAAGATAAGCACCGAGACAAACTTCAAAATGGCATAGCAGCCGGTTGCCAAGAAGCGAGCCTCAGTGCCCTCGATACCAAGATATCCGAAGATGGTTGGGCTGTACTGAGTGATGGCATTGGCTCCAGACCACTGTCCGAACACATGGCACGCAAACATCAGAACGAAGCGGCGACGGTTGGAGATATCGGTGAAAGTTTCCTTGATCAGGTCCCAAGTATTGGCACCTGAAACAATCTCAATCTCGTGGTTGAGCTGGGACTCGATACCTTGGAACTCGGATTGGACGTAAGGATGATCCTCAGGGAGTCCTCGGAATCGAGACAAGGTAGCTAGGGCATCTTTTCTTCGGTTCTGGCTGAGCAAGAAACGAGGAGTTTCAGGAGTGAAGAATGTGCCAACACCCCAAATGAGAGCTGGGATAAGCTGGAGGGCCATTGGAAGCTGCCATTGAAGGTTTGTGCCGGCGTGGTACTTGGTAACGCCGTAGTTGAAGAAGAAGCCGAAGACGACGCCGAGCTGCTGGCAGCATGTATACTGAAGGGTCAAAAGGCCACGAATTGGCTGAGGGGAGATCTGGGTAAAGACTGGGTTAGTGACGAGTTCAACGAAAGTCCTGAGGGAGGAGTCATACCTCTGCGATGTAGACCGAAGGCAAAACAGTTGTAGCACCAATACCAATACCAGAAATGACACGAGTCGCGTACAACGCTCCCAGGTTGCCATTACTGAAGGTCTGACCAAAAATACCAGCCATGTAGACAACAGTAAAAAACTGAAATGTGCGTGTTCGGCCAAGTCGTTGGGTAAGCCACACACAGCCCAAACAGCCAAAGACTGCACCGGCCGTGGCAATGGCGACGATCCAGCCCTTGGTGTTGGCATATTCGCTATCGGTCTGATGATCGATTCCGAACCGTTCTTTGAACACTTCCATGATGACAAGGGAAGCGATGTTGCCTAACAAGGAGTAAGATGATTAGTTATGGTTGTAGCTTGCATGCTGGGTAGGGATAGGACATACCTTCATCGAAACCCTTGGCGACACCAGAAAAACTCCAGACACAGGTACACATCAAGAGATACCAATTGAAAATCTCTTTAGGACTGTCTTTGATGGCCCGTCTCGTGGCCTTGATCATGTTTGGTCTCGCCATTGTAGCGAACAAGGGCTATTTGCCACACGTGAATGGTCAGGACTCAAGAGAAGAAGATTAAAGAAGGAAATGATTGAACAGGAGAGTCTGATGAGGAAGTAAAGATGAGACCCAGGGAAGGAGTTCGGGCAATATACCAGATTCAAGCCTCGCCAACGAGCACATCGGTAAACGGTTCCCAGGTGTCAGGGGTTGTCCGTCTCCAATAACAAGCCCGTCGTACAGACGTGGAGAAAAATCCAACTGTCGCGGAGAAAAAGGCGGGGGACAACGTTAGTTCCCCAGTTCCCCAGTAGCAGTTCGAGTTCCCCAGAGGCAGAGATGGACCTTTTTCCTAGCGTCGAGCCGAAAGGGTGCCATCGGAGCATGTCCTAGTGTCGTCGGAGTGGCCCCGGGCGCTACCTAGAATCCTCCTCGCGGGGTCAGAGCTCAGATTTGGCGGATCTACTTTCCACCTCGATTGTCATCCCCCTCATGGAATCTTGTGACGAGTCATGTTTTGAGCTACATGGAAGCTTGTAGCTTGTTTCGGTGTTGCACGTGGACGGGGTAAGACGAGCTGGTGGGTTTTGACAAGGATAGATGGAGTAGGGCGTGAATGCGGCATGTTCCGCGGACTGAGCCCCAGAGGAACGTACTGAGATTCAAGCTGCATCGTACGACCAAATCTCGGAGACGGTTGTTACACGTGGAGATGAGATGTCAGTCTTGTATTTGACATTCCAAGTTTAGGACCAGGGAGTAGCGATTTTCAATATCACAAGCTACCCAGCACTTCTCACTTGCTCAGAAGATATCACTCCGTTGTTCAGACCTTAGTTTAATTAAGAGAACCATGCACAATCGACTGCGCGTTCAACATGGTCTGTAATATCAGAATTAATTACATCAGTTATGCTTTCTCTACTTTAACTTTCTTCAGTGAAGGCGCAGGGACTGCTCCACGACAATGCCACTCCACAGTCTGGATGTTTCCTTCCAGACTATCAGTTATATACAACGTCTTATGTTCCGGACCCCCAAAGCAGCAATTCGTCAAGTTAATACCCGGTGATCCGCTAACGATACGAGCCTTGGATATACCGTGAGGGTCAACCACAAAAATAGATCCAAGACTAGGATGGCATATGAACAGATTGCCCTCCTCGTCTAAGGCCAGGCCATCGGGACCGGCATTCCCAAATGATTGAAAGAAGACCCCGACTTTTGAGGTTGTGCCGTCTTGATGCAGGGGTAAACGCCAGACTTGATTTGCTCGAGTCATGGCTACATAGAGGAATCGTTCATCCAGTGAAAGAACTAGACCGTTGGGTGATGGTCCATTATCAAGGAGAGTGTCGAGTTTTCCATCGGGTGATAGGCGATACACGCGACCCGTTTGGTCGGTCATTCCCGTCTGGCCTTGGTCTGTAAAGTAGAGGTTCTGTTTTGAATCGACAATTAAGTCATTGGGGCCTTTGAATCTCTCAAGGTTCTTTCTTGTCAGCTTAGGTGCTATTTTCCCACTTTCAGGATTGAAAGATAGGATGCCCTATCGCAAGCCGTATTAGTGAAAGGAACCACACAAGGGAGTCCTAGTTATCAATTACCTGTTTGTAATCTGCCACCAACAAGTCTCCATCTACAGTTCCCACAAGACCGTTAGGTTCGCCATCCCACGTGCAGGCAACTGTGACATTCTTCTGGTGATCAATTCTGAGGATGCGACCATAGGGGATATCCACGACATAGAGACTTCCATCACTATCAACGACTGGGCCTTCAAGGAAGATATGTTGAAAAGACCTTGCAAAGCCGCCGCGCCATTCTGACTCTTGGCCAATGCATCGTTTGTCGTCTGGGATACGAAGGAAGACTTCTGCTTTGATGACTGGGGGCGGTGGATAGAAGTTCATGTTGTTGTGTTGTTGGAAGTAATTATGCTTTGGTATATGTCAAGGCTTGGCCGAAGCTGACAAACGTGGATTTGTCGTCACTCGATGTTTTATGTTTTAACCTCGAGTCTTGAATGGGTTCCTATTGGACTAACGATCGCTACGGAAAAAGTCCGAGAACCCCAGTGGTCGCTGCTTTCGTTTACGTTTAGCGCGAACTTGAGCATCTTTCCCTTTACGGTTTAGCCTCTTTGATGAATATCGGGTACAGGGTAACAAAATGCTCGTCGCTGTGTTTATCACAGATGTGTCAAAAGTGGTAAGAAATTGGCAAATTTTTAGAAAAGGAGTGTGAAACTGAGAAGATAGTGTTCTTTTGGATACCCATAGAGCTTAGCTATAGCGTGAGATACATAAACATCCAGCGCTGAACGACCTGACAGTCGATGTGATTCACCAGCACACCCTCATTTCACAGCCCCGGAAACAAGCCAAGGAGACTTATCAAGCAAACATAAAGCGGCAAAATTCCGTCAGACCCACTACTCCCGAGCATGAGTGGAATTAGCAAGCTGACGCGACAAACGAGTCGCGTAAGACGATTAACCGGTGCGTTTTTCTGGGGCGATCCCGACCGTGGACGCGTTGATTAGTTAATCTATCGTCATATTTTATGACGTTTTAGCGTATACAAATAGTTTTGAGAAATAATCAGTGGATCAAGGAAAGTTCAAAAGTTGGCATGCATCCTGTGATAGTTATCTGGCCAAGACAGACCATTGGCAAGGTCATATCCTCCGGCCAATCCTCAAACGATGGGCGTGGTGACGCAAATATTGAAGCACCCGAGTGCAAAAGCAACCTCATTCTGTTGATGGGGTTGTGAGTTGAGTGTTATGGCTTGATTACAGCACTTAACATATCTTGGAATTTACGTACACAAGGAGATTTCATTTAACTTGCAGATGTTATTGTTGCCTTAATGCAGGAATTGTTGTATCATCACACAACCTAGTGAGATGTTTCTTGTTTTGTTGGAAAGAGTTACTAGGATCTTCTGAAAAGGGCTATCTTTGATATCGACCACTAGAATCTGCGGTTAACAAACAATAACGAAAAATGTAGCGGTGTGAGGGTCACGTCTCTCGATGTGGATTATTTAGTATTTCTGAATGGGATTTGGAAGTGACAACGCCATTACCACCCAGTCAAGCTAAATAAATAACGCCGGAGGACTCCTGCCTCCTGCCATAGCTGGTAGACTTAGGAGGCTATCATGTTTTCGTTCGTATCTGGAAGGATATAACTTTAAGCGCCCTCTCTCTTCCTAGCTCTTAATGACAACAACAGCTCCATCACGCGGTGCTTGCAGCTGTTCGTATGTCCTGCCCAGCCCGGTAGCGTTAACTAGTCATGGCCATACTTCTCTATCAGAAGCAATGCAGAGGGGGCCAACTGTGCAACGTAGCTAGCCTATTTGCGGCCGAAGACGTATCGAACAGTCATGTAGCTATGTACCTTGGGGTTACGTATCGCTTTGCGCAAGCTCATAAGGAAGACCTGGTATTCGTCCAGCGGCCATTGGACGACATCTTTCCACATCATAAGAGTGTAACCTATCAGGCGTAAGTAATTTATCTAGTCAAAAGTCAGAAGACATACCCTCTAAGTCGTTCTCGAGTGTGGCCTTGACGAATTGACCGACATTGGCGAGTTTTGAGTCCTTAGGCCAACCACCGACAGGAAACTGTAGGATACGATGTTGGTCAACTACAATCATCAAATGCGAGAGAAAATTACCTTATAATCGACCGTCTTGACATCATTAAAGCCAGCCTCTTCAAACGCTTTTTGCTGCAAATCATGTACCCAAATGGGATTGCCCAGAACCTTACTTCCCTCTTCAAAAAGCTTTTCGTAGGTCTCAAAAACAGGTTCCAAGTCGGTAGTCCCATCGTCGCTTCTGAATCTAATGTCGGCTTCACCAGACTGGACCCAACCATCGGGCGCACAACAGCGGTACGCCTCTTGGAATAGAGTGCCCCAGTCCTTAACGGCGCCAAATAGGTATCGGATATGGATAAAATCGAATTGATCCTCTTTCCACGTCCAGGATTGGAGCGCATCGTCAATCTCGAAGCGTACGTTCGGGGGGATCCATTGCGGTTGGCATGGGGATAGGTCGGTGCCAATGACTTCGGTGTTGGGATATCGATCGGCGAATTCACTGCAATCTATAAGCAGCTGTTTCACACAGACGCGTTTGTTTATCGTACATTGACCAAATACCTGTGGGACAGTCAGTAGGTCATCCAAACAAGGCACAGTCAGGAACTTACCACTTCCGGTACCGACGTCTAGAACTTGCTACAAGAAGCACCGCAAGAATCAGCACAAATGCCCCGATGCGCTCCAAGCCTTACAAAAATATCCCACCTGTATAGTTTCCGTCTTGATAGGTGCCAGAAACAATTCATTGTCCAAAAGAAGCGTCAGATAGTGGTGTCTGTTGATTGGATTAGCACCATGTCGTTGCGCCTCGGTATCGGGGTTTATATAAAGTCGTACGTCAAGTCCATGGACTCTAATTGTTGATCGTCATTTGGGAGAAAGTAATTGAGGGTAAACTTATCGCTATGGTACGTGCGCCCCTGGCTTCGACGGTACTCGAGGATGCTAGCGGAAACCGAGGCGGTAGAGCTCTCACTGTGAGGTTTGTCAGAAGCGAATGGTCGGTTTCACCAGGTTTACTGACGTATCGGTCCCGAGGGACGAGTCAGCATCGCCATCCTACAAGCGTGAGTGTTGTGCTCATTGGAAGAGGGGCTTTGAGCGCGTACATCGAAATCGTCTGCGGGGACAAGTTCGTTTTGAGCGGGCGGAGATCGCGGAGATCTTGATGGAGATTTCGAGGGAGATTTCGTAGGGGCAGCGACTGGTGTCGATGCCTTGGGCGGCGTCGTATTTCCGGTAGATTCGTTCGTCATGGTCACGTAGCGTCACTATTGTGAAGGATCGGAGAGCAGTGGAGATGCTAAAGAATGAGGGGGTGGAGGGTTTTATCCCCTTTGCTTGGGTCTTGGCGGTTCCTTTTGATAGAGCGCAAATGATATGGGAGGAATGCTCTGGGCCCCTGATCGATGTCAGCTTGGGTCCACTGATTGGGTTAGCGGCCCGGACGGCCCGCAGACCTAGCTCGCTGTCAAGATTCGTTAAAGCTGTGCTAATGATTAGAGTAGCCGCCGATGTTACTCTAAGGATCAAGAGGCTAGAGGAAGAAGTGGATTTTTAGTAAATCTAAGTGGAATAATATCCAAGTTGGTATAAGCTATATTACCACGGTGGCTTCACAAGGTTGAGAGTCCTGTTAACACAAGCGAAAAATTCATGAATTTTGGACTAAAGTTCGTGAACAGACCGGACGATGTTACAGATAATTTACCAACTTAGCAAAACATTTAACTACCCAAGAAAATTTCAGGAGAAACGTTGATATGATATGATCAGATCAAAAATACTAGGCGAATTATAGATACTTCAACCAGAGCTATACCAATATTGATTGATCCACATAACACGCCACCACAAGATCAAGCCACCCACTTCTTCACGACCTCGCTAGCCCAGCATCCAACAGCCTTCCTCTCAGACCAAGCCCATTTGCCAATAGTGACGGAGGCCAAAGGCACCAATCCCAGGCCTATCAAGCTGACGAGCCACATATCCCAGTTCTTGGCCTTGAATTTTGACATGCGCATATCGGCCGTCTGTAGATGCATCGGTCGCAGCTCCTTTTTACCATCAAATCTTCCCTCCGTATCATATATGAGCTCTTCAATAAGGTCGGCACCCAGTTCTTTCCTGCGCGAGGCGACTCGTGCGATACGCTGCATGCGTAGACAGTTTCTCTCGTAAGAACCATCTTTGTCCTCGGATAGTAGCTTGATCTTCTGGCATACATCTTCAGGAGTAAAGCGGAACTTGTCAAGGGTTTCAGAAGTTCCACTCGCAACCAGCCGTGGTACGTTGGAAATTTGGTCGAAAAAGAATCCTATTGCTAGCATTGGCTTTCCGTGATAAAGGCCCTCATTCGCGCTGGAACCACCTCCGTGTGTCAGGTAGATCGCTGTGTTGGGATGATCCAAGATGGCACGTTGAGGTGCAAAAGTCGTGACTAAAAAGGCTGAATGCTCACTCTTTAGAAGAGAAGCAAAACTCAAGTTCTTGCCATCCTTGTCTGTGAACTCCTCGCCAATATTGAGATCGCGACGAGCAGCCTCGGAGATGGACCAGATTACGCCATCAATATGGCCCTGCTCAATGGCAGCTAGCAGCCCTCTGGTGAGCTTCACCGCATCATGATTGGAGAGAATAATGTGTGTTCCGAGAGCCAAGTACAAAGTTTTCTTGTGTTTGTCTAAGAAATACCCATACTTCTCTGTCAAAGGAGGGTAGACATCAGCAAGGATCGGACCGACTGCTTGAACCAGCGGCGGAATGTCCTTTGGTACCTCCAAACCGAAGAATGAGTTAATCAAGACAAGATAGTTGGGTTTCTCGGGCGTTGGTAGCTTATAGTTCACTCCAGCATCCCTTCGCATCTTCTTGGTCCACTTGACCCAGCGGATGATAGAGGGTACTGCCTTGAATATGACGAGCTCATTTCGGAAGCGAAGCCACATGGGAGCATACTCCGAGGTGAGAGTACCTTCGATCTGGAAGCCCGGTTGCCCGGGGATGTATGAGCAGGGGCACATCAAAGCCGGCATTTGAGGGTACATCATGGCCATCGGGATCTGGTACTGGTAGAGAATATCCTTGACGGCGTCGACAAAGAAGTCTGCAATAATCATGTCGGGCCTTGTGGCTGGATCATTGACGATTTTCTTTAGGTGCTGGTAAGTCTGGGTCCAGTAGGAGTCAAATAGGTATTTGGACTCCATGACACCCGTGAAACCCCTGGAAGCGTCCCATTCACGCACGCGCAGATAGTGGGCTTCGAGTTCCTCATGGGAAGGGCCAGGGCGCATCAGGTGCAATTTGCTGATGTATTCATACCCTTTGGTCCATGATTCTTGACCCTCAAGCGTGGCAAAGTCCACCGTGTGTCCTCTCTGAGCGAGAACCTTTCCCAACTCTAAGACGGGGGCTGTAAACAAAATAAGTCGTTAGTGTGTGATCAATTCAGGCTCATATAACGACCAAGACCTTACCGGCATGGGTGAAGCCTCCCACAGTTACCACCATCAAAATCTTACGGGGCGGGTTCTTAACAGCCATGATTACAATGTGGGGAAAGGAACAAGAACGTTATCGAGGGTCGATTGATCAGAAAGCGAGTTCATCAAGTGGCAATGCCGAAGCTGAGTAGAACTAGAGAAATGTTCCAACGGCGAGATGAATAATGACATGTTTTCGGGGAAAATAGGAATGAGTGAAATTCACGAAGGCTGTTGGTAAGACAAATTGTCCGAGATCCCTGCACTGAAATCCTTCGAGCCACCAGCACGCCCCATCCCGCGGTTCAAGCTCTTGGATCGAACGATAATGGATTTCACAGGACTCGTGCCATGGCCAATCAGAACACTCAATTGAACTCTCCAACACCCTGCAACCAAAGAAGCATGTTGGTCCTGGTCCTTAGCATGTACATCAAATCTTCTTCATTAGCTGATGGATTAACTTAAATACCGATAGGGTTTTCTTAGAAGGTTTGTTGTAGTTGCGAAAGCCTACTTTCGAGTTAAGTAAACGCGCGAACCGTTTGCACTTAACTTTCAAAGACAACTGATTAGGATATATGAGATTGAAGAAAATTCTGACCTAGTCGCTTGGTACGATGATTTGACGACCCTGAGCTCAAAAAAGATTCAAAAACCTCCATACTTTACACCCATTATTACCCCTTGCAATGTCCCGCATACTCTTTAGCACATCAGACAGCACCCCTTTGGCATTCCGGAATCCAGTCTCCCTATTCCCCCAGTTTGGCATGTCTGGGTGCATCCGCGTAGTGTTCCTCATCATCGGTTGCATCTTCAGATCACAACCACTCGACCAATGTTTCATGCCCGTTCTTTCTTGCAAGTTGCAGTGGCGTGAAGCCTTTCTTGTTTTTGACCCCAGACTTGGCACCCTTGTCACGTAGAAGTCTCACGACTTGTTCATGGCCATACGTAGCAGCTCGGGATAGTGGACTATCACCCCATTGGTTTACCGCTTCGTAGTCGGCCCCTCTCTCCAGTAGAAGATCCACCACGTACAAATGGCCTCGCCGTGCGGCTATAGCAAGTGGCGTGCTCTGGTCATTATTCCGTGATTCGATGTTGGCGTTCCTCTCAAGGAGCAAAGCTGCTGTTGAAACGTGCCCCTTATATGCTGTCATAGAGAGCGGAGTATCACCGGTCTTGTTCTTTGTCTCCAGCGACGCCCCGTGTTTGAGTAATAGTTTGGTCATGGCCTTGTTACCTTTCGATACCGACAGCAAAAGAGCCGTGTTGTCGTCATTATCCTTTATGTCGACGTTTGAACCTTTTTGTAGTAGTTGTTCGGCGATTTCATACTTTCCGTTGGCGGCAGCCCAAAGAAGGGGCACGGAACTAGCTATATCTTGCTCGTTGCCCACTGGAAATGTTGTTGGCGAGTAACCTGGCCCAAGCTCTCCTTGCTTCTCTTGCGTCACTTTGTTCCTATCTAATTGCTTCTCAATGATCTCTTCCAGCCAATTGCTCCGATCATCAGCTATTACTTCATGAATCAAGGACCTCTGCCATACATCCATTTGATGACCATATTCTTCTCTCTGATCTGTGGCCTCTTTGCTCAAACCTGCTAACCTGTAAACGTTATCTTTTGCCTGGCGTAAATGAGTTTCTGTTAATTCCCTCTCTTTAGCTGACGCCCTAATTTCCTCACCCAAGGCCCTCTTTCTCTCTTCCAATGTCCTCTCATTGTCTTCCAAGGCCCTCAATATTGCCTCGTCCGCCCTCAGACGACTTTTTGCTGCGGCAAGGCCCTTTGAGAACCTTACTTCCGCCGAACGTGCCAGATCTGCTGCGCATAACAATTCCAAAAAATGCTGTTTCGCTTTGGCTACTGAGATCGGTTGGTGTGGGTTTTCACAAGGAGCTGTTGGCTCGGTCGTGCGAGTCAGAATGAGGGTGAAGATTGTCTCTTGTGCAAACTCATTTTTCGTCATGGAGGCTTTGACTGCGAATTTCCCATTTTCAGCTATTTTCGTCTCCAAATCCTTCTGTTGCATAAAGTCAAGAATCTTTCCAAACTTTTCCAAGTCATGATCGTTAGACGCTGCGAATGTGTAATAGTCCACACATGATTGTTGGCCGTGCATGTCGAACTCTAAGACGACTATGATGTCGCAGGTATTCTCAAGGTTCGCCGAAAATCGGGCTAAATATCTTTGCCTGGAATGCTGATCCGAATCAACGTTGGCGACCAAGGCTCGTCCCTTTTCCCAGCGAAGTGGTGGCCAAGTCTCCCGCAGGTTGAGTTTGAGCTTCTGGTGGCCATCAATATGAAGCCAGAAACGACTACCAGTCACTTGGGAGGTTCGAAGTTGGGAGTCCACTTGAATACGAATTGCTTTGGTGGGTGCGTTAGTTCCTGATTCCATATAGAAGAACGGGTGATGTCCTTGTGGCCTCATGTATTCGTCGTTAATGGACATAGTGGTAGGGAGGAGTGGGATCCCAATGATTACATCATTCGAATCTCTGGGCCCGCAATTGAGTAAGCCGTATTCGCCCATTGGAGAGTGAGGTAACAATCTCAGAGAGGTCCGAACATATCCACCGGAAACGACAAAAGTATTGGCAGACGCTGAGTCCTTCGCTCGCGGTACTATGTCTCCACAGTTGGCAAAAGCGGCAGGCGAGGAAGCAAAAACTCCTGCAGATATGCCACCTAGCCAGCTTCTGGTCGAAGGTTCTGATCTTGGATTCTGAACCCCCCACGCCAGTATAGAGTCGTCGGTGGTCTGCTCCATAATCTTGAGCTGTAATCTCTCGAAAGCTTTGCGACCTTCGCCGTAGATCATAGGCATAGTGACATTGAAAATTCCCAAGAGACAATAGGCGATGTCCTCTTCTCTCTTTGTTTCCCTCTTGGACGCCCACGACATGCGCTGTGCCACGCTTGCCTTGTGGAAATCAACCCAGCCAAGGAGAAATTCGCGCGGGATACCTGTGATGGTTTCGATTTCGCCCGAAAGGTCCGCTTTACTTCTTATTAAGTTCCAGTCCTGGTCGTAAAAACGGAGCTCTCCCGGGGCTAGAAGCTCCTGTAAAGTCCAACCTCGTCGGAACCAAGAACTAGAGAAGAACTTAGAGGCCGGATCCCATATATCGTCGTCAGCGGGAATATCAGCCAGGTACGTGTAGCAAACCGATGCTCGTCGGTACCACTGAAACATGGAATTAATAGCCTCGTCCAGCTCCTTGGAGCTGTCCTTGTTGATGCAACAAGTGTCGATCCACGCGTATTCGATCTTGTCCATCTTGGCCTGTTCACAGCAGCCGACGATCTTTTGCATCCCACTCTTTTGGGTATGTCCACTTCTTATATCCTCAAAAGACACTTCCTCATCGTCATTTCCCCATCTGTGTGAAAGAATGGCGTACGGTGGAATTTGGTCACCAAAGAACGTCTCCAACTGCAAGCTGTCGACGTTGATTAGGCGCATGGTAAATGTAGCACGGGAGGCACTCTGTTACAGGACAATCAAGCGATAACTGGTTTCCTTATAGTCAGAGTGAAACGCGAGACTGTCTACTCTATCGGCAACGTCCCAAAGTACGGCTTGACAGGCAAACCTGCGGTGTTACTGTACAGGAGCGTGCTGGAGCGGGGTAACAGTCAGCTGAAGGAGTGCCGGCGAGATCTCGCGATGGATGCAAGGTTATTGAGGGAGTATGCGCGAGACGAGAACGCGATGAATGATGCCGGTGACTTTTATAGAGAAGTAGCTAGCATTGGAGAGTCGGAACAATGAGGAAATCTGGGGTTGAAAGTTGATCTTGTTTCTATTGTCATCAATCATGTTGGTTGAGCTCAGCCTTGTGGCTGTGCAGGTTAGGCAATCAACTGACAACCAATAGTTATTTTACCTCATCCACCTGCATGAATACGTCACATGAAAGAATTAGATAAAGATTTTCGGCCTTATCTACACAAGGTGGGCAAAGGAAGAGTAAGCGCCTAGCCAATTATAGGGGCAGAGGCAATCTACCTCTATAACTTCTGGCTGATGATGAACACAGTCCTCACTACGTGTATCCACATACAAGCTTAAAGGATTTGTTGGGCACCGATAAGCATACGGTGATTGAGAAGTTCTCGTCGACAAAATATTCATCCCATTAAATTAGGTGCATTTATTCTGCGTACAAACCACCACGATGCTCAAGCCGTGGCTACACTTCTACGATCACATCCCCTCGCACTCATCCAGGCTGAATCTTCGCGTCAATGAGGCAGTATCATTGCTGAAGATGTGGTCAAGATTCGTGAGCAATCTGCCTGAGTCTTACCCGGATTTGCTCACTTCGCAGAAGAGGCTTTCTGCTCTATACCGTGAGAACCCATTTTTACTGTAGATGTTATCACTCATGTGGTAATTTATATGAGCTCAATTGGAACACTACATGTCCGTTCCTCAATACTATTTTACACATTCGACTCGAGGAAATCTAATGCTATTTGCGTCCTGTCCGTTGACCAGCAGCAAAATAAGCTCACATAAGAATTCATATCAGTTCTGGCACTAACTTTCCGCCGCAGAGAGACTCATGAATGAAGAAAAAAAAAGTTTCCTCTTAGCGACCAAATGGCCACTCCTTGCCCGCCAGTGCCACCTTAGGACAGTTGTTGTAGATGACATGGTGCAAGCATCCCGGGATCCTAGGACTCTTCTGGCAATCGGCATAAGCATTACCGTACGAAATCGGCTCGCTGATCTTGGTGAGATCACACACAACAAGATTCACCCAGAGGGCGTCCTCGGCACTTGGCTTGCTGTTCATAGCAACGTTGCGGATGTGCTCCTCGATGGACTTGGAATCTCGTGCTGCATACTGTCCTGTTTGACCTTGGATACGCTCGGCGACCTGAACAAGCTGCTCCTTTTTGAAATCCAGCTTAGCGAGTGTATCGGCGGCGGTACCAATCTTAGAGGTGAACATATCCTCTTCGGTATCACCCCAGCGGACCTAGTTCACATGTGTTAGTAATCTCGAGCCGTAGGTAGAATAAGAGGGTTTGACTTACAATCATATAGTTATTTCCATCACCCAGGCATGCATTAAAAGGGAACAGCTCCTCAATATTGTTCACCCCATTGCAGGGACTGTACTCAAAAGGCGTGTTGCTGTTGGGCCTGTCGTAGTACAGCTGATGCTCTCCAAACTTGACAACAAAGACTTTCTGTGCGTTCCAAACTTCGCTCAGTAACGGAGCGCGAATGAGCTGCAGTTGTAGTTCATGATCGATATGACCCGACTCGGGGATCGCGAAGTCCTGATCAGCCATAGAGCCGCCTTGCACCAACGTAGCCAGTTCAGTGCCACGAGCTACATCATGATTGGGCGGGCGATCAATAATGAGACGTTTGAAGTAGCTCTCAGTCGAGGCCTGAGTCGCCCTTGTGATCTTGCTGAGCTCATGCTCCAAGTCAGCGAAGCGGTCTAGACGTAGATCCTCGGGCGGCGATGAGGCAGCGAAGATTCCAGCAGCCACGGTCAATAGACCCGCGACGGCATTGCCAGCAGCCTGAGTTGGACCACCCGGTATGGCAGCAGAGAAGGCCGTGGCCATGCCCGCCGCGATTGTTAGCCAGGCCGCCTCATTAAGCTCAACATCGCCACCGTCGATGAACCTAGTGGCTAGTAGACTGTTATCGAACGAAGCGAGGACAGCTGACTCGAGGATATCGTGATGGTAAGCTTGCATGTACAGCACAAGGTTACGAATACCCCAAAGCGAAAAGGCGCGACGCCAGTTGTTCTTGCAGTCAGGCGTCTTCAGATCGGCTGAGTTCAAACTGCAGTCGTAGCGAATACCCTGGCACTGCGGTCCGGGCCAGTTGAAGGCGTAGTCGCGATCGGAATAGTCGTACTCAGCGATGACACGGGGAACACCATCCGTGTCGCCCGCATCGGGCCATTCACGGTCCGAGCTGGAGTACCACGCCGTGCGGTCCTTGAGCCAATCGCCCATACCATAATCGATCCACATCTGAGGGTCCCACGCACCCGGGTTCGTGTCGCAGAACCAATGCTTGCCTGGATCGCTGGGCTCTTCAGGCTCTCCTGGCGAGTAACTAGGTAGGCCGGGGTCTTTTCCAGTGTCTGAATCATCGCCGCCGCCGCCCTCGCACTCGTTGAACGAGACCCAGCCGTACGCCGTATTGGGCTCCACCTCGACCATGTCGGCTCGTCCTTGCCCCGAGAGACTGGGATAGTGCATGTTCGGGCCTCGACTGGTGCCCTTGTATGCCGCTGTTGGCCGCTCCCACTTCCATGCGCTACCGCTGTTCTCCGTGGGGTCGCCGATATAGGGACCCTGGTTGTAAAATACTCTTGCGTCGCCTGTGAATTTATCCACGTGCAGGATATCGGCCAACCCATCGCCATTGACATCGGCGAACTTGAAGTTGGCTCGATCAAGGTCTTCTCCATACTTGATCTGGCCTTTGTAGGATAGCTGCTTGTTGTCGAGATTGAGAGTCGCCTGCATATATCCGTCCTTATGCACGCAAATATAGTCGACCTTACCGTTGCCATCGAGATCAGCAAAGTGATGCGCCGTGTCGTGGTAGAGCACACCCCAGCCGAGGTTACAACGTCCATTGGTAGCTGTCTGCACCTCTTTCTGGAAGTTGAACCCCTTGCCATCCCATTTGCTATACCAAACAGTAAGCATTCCGGATGCTCGGTCGACTCCAATGATATCGGCCTTCCCATCGCCATTCCAGTCGCCAATGTGCAGAGCCCTGCGACTGAAACCCGTCTCAAACTTGTGCACGGCGCCCCACGCGTTGGTCTTGTACCAGTCAAAGTTGTCCTTCTTGTTCTTGTTCGGGAAGATGTTGACTTGGCCAAAGGCGGAGATCCAGACATAGTCATCGAAGCCGGTGCCTGTCATGTCACCCCAGTGGACGCCATCGCCCTTTTGCCATCGACCGCCATGGCCGTCCATAGCTCTGTTCTCCCAAACTCGCACCTCGCCTTTGGAACTGGTCTTCTTGAAGAAGGAATACTATGAGGGGTTATTAGTCTCGGGTTTCGTGAGTGAAGAGGGGTTGCTTACATCGCGGAAGCCATTGCCGTAGATTCGACCAAATTGCACATTCCATCGTGTCTCTCCCGTGTCCTCGCCCATGCCGGGATGGGATGATTCCGCTTTCTCCCAGTACGGAACTAGACCAGTCCCTTTATCTCGCTTGTTGATGTATATGGTAGTTTCACCTTTCTCGCCGATCCAGACCCAATCAGAGCGGCCACTAGTCAACGTTAGTATCAATTGACAAATGAGGTAGACCATAGGGCGCTGCAAGACTTACTCGCCGTTGATATCCACTAGTAAATTGGTCAGCGTTCAAGTCGCAAGATCGCAAAGAAGAGAACACATACCAAATCGAACGCCTCGCATGTCACCCATGTTCTTCCCTGTAAATGTGGCCTTGGTCTTGTCAAAGTCTTGCCAGTACGCAGCACCATTACCGAGTCCACCATTGCGGTAGCACTAGCGAGTAACCTATTAGTATCTAGGCTCAAGTTATGTCGACTATTCGGCTTACATAAATGTCGGCGTTGTCGTGCATGACACAGTAGTCAAGTCGACCATCTCCATCAATGTCGCCAAGATGAACACGAGCTTGATCGTACGGGCTGATTGGGTTGCGCCACTTGAAGAACGGGCCAAACGAGGGCTTCACCTGACCCTTGCCTGAAGTGTTGATGGCCACAAAAGGCGTACCATCGGGTGCAATGCAGATGTAGTCGTCCAACCCATCACCGTTCTAAAAGGAGTCAGTTCATCAGTGTGTCGAGTGCTGTAGTTAGGAATAAGGCTTACCACGTCGCCCCATCGAATGCCTCTCGTGATACACTTGTGACCAACTTCAATCTTGACGCCGGCATCGTACTTGCCACCGCCCCTATTGACATACATGGTCATGTGTTCTGAGTCCTCGTCCACAACGACGAGTTCATCCAGCGCCTCCTCACGCGGAGCTCCAAAATCCACCAATTGCGCCCAAAAGATATCCTTGCCTGAGGGCTGAGTAGTGGACCAGTATACACCTTGCGCCTTGGATTGGTGCGTATAGGGTCCATCGTCTCGAATCGTGGCGTCGCCAGCAAAGAGGACTTTAACGCCAGCTCCGTGCGGATTGGTACCACCGCTGCCAGGGACCTTTCTGCAGGTAGCGTGATCTTCACCGTCGGGGAACTTGACATCTCCCGAGGGTTTCTTGAGCCAGTCTAGTTCGTTGACCTTGTTGATGGCACGCATCCAGACGGCTGCCATCTTTTTGTTACCGTCGGCGTGCGGGTGGACGGGATCCTTGTAGTCAGCTGGGTACGTGATGAAGCCGTCATGCATCTCGGCCAGATACACTTTGTGGCGAGGTTTCTTGGGATCACTTCCCATCTCTTCAGCTGCGACGCGGCGGATCTGCTCGTTAATGGTCTGGACCTCAGGTTCGATGGCACTTCCATCTCCTCGCTTGTCGCCATTGGGAATGAGTGTCGAAAGGATGATGGTAGCGTCGGGAGTTGCGGCGAACATGGTCTCAATCATGGCTTTGAGGCGTTCTCCGGCACCATCGTTCCAGCGCTGAGCCGCATCGTTGGTTCCAGCGTTGACGAGATAGAGGTTTGGCTTCCAGATGGGTGCACTGTTCCTGACTCGAGCATGTACCTGATCGATACGGTCGCCTTCGACCGCTTCGACGTCCTTGAAAGCCAGTCGTCAGCGGTCAATATTTCAATCCCGAGTCATCTAGTACGTACATTGTCTGCCATAGAACCGTGGTTCTTGCTACCAACCATATTGACTTCCCAGCCGTCATGTCGAAGCTGGTCGCGAACATATTTGCGGAACCCGTTTCCGGTGGGGTCTTTTTCCTTGTTGATGGGCCATCCTTTGACAATAGATGCTCCCACAGGCATAATTCGAAGATAGAAATCTCCAGGGTTAGCACGCTTGTCAAGTGTATACTTTCCGAGTGGAGAGTCATCGTATTCCAAGGTTCCATTGATTTCCAAAGGGAACGCGACAGTGGCTTGGAGTAGGCATAGGGCAACGATGCCGAGCCTCAAGGCTTCTAGGCACCTGATGCCGAGATACATAGTAGTTCTTAGTGCTGTATGTAAAATGAAAGTAAGAGTAATAAACGAGTGTAATGGTTAAAGAAAGGACCTCTAGCAGTGGAGGAAAAATGAGCGATACTCAGCAAGTCGACTTATTTTCTTATGACGACTTAACAACTTTTATATAATATCCTCCTTTCCTTTTGAAATTGCCTGGAAAGGATTCATGATCACCAGGAATCTCTATGCAAGTCAAAATTACCAGTAATCCATGTGCAAGCAACAATGGCATGTTTGTCAGGGTGTAATTGCCTCACTAATGCTTGCTGAAATGTGCCAATGAAGCAGGTCGTGGCAAAGGAATAGAAAAATGCGCCTAGTGCTGATGAATATATCTTGGCTCTTGTTCTAGATTTGTGACATTGTGTGATATATAATCCTTCGTACGTTGGAAGGATTCACAGTTGGAGATAGGGATAAGCGCGTGCCCATGATTGGGCATCCAGTCCGACGGAAGACTACAGTCCGATGGAAAGCCACAGGCCGACGGGTCACATGTCAATGCCATTGTGGCTGAAGTCGCATTTAATCATTATCAATCGAGTTTGATTCGCTGTTGAACGGTGGTTTAATGAATGGATCATATCATCAAGGTTGCCAAGAATTCACGTCTCTTGGCTTCATACACTACAGAGCCGTGTTCCGTAGTGCCTGGTGAGGCATATTTATCGCCTATTTAGGTCAGTCCAGGATCGGTCTAATCAACGCACAGTATTCGGTGGATCCTAACCCCTAATTTAAGCATATCCTACTGGTGGTGGCGGACATAAAGCGGCTATAGCCAGCCTATGTGCTGAGCCGGGTAAAGTTAACCATCAAAATTTAGATTCTTAATAAGCCAGTTGCACTTCCTGTTTTCGCTAGTAGGGTACCTACCAGCAAGAGTATTACGAGATACAGAGAAAATTCTGCGTTGATATCCAGAAGAACTATATGATAATGGCTTAAGAATCTTTTAGCTTTAATATTCTCTAACTTGTCTAGCTCTTGGTTTTTAAATAGCTGATTGAGAATGAAAGTTATTAAGCGTGGTAGCAAAATTTGATTAGTGCCGGATTAATAACTAAAGAAGAAAGCGCCCAACTGCATGCGCAGAGGAGGATTCACAGAGCATGCACGACCTTAGATACTACCTAATCCTAAAGAATATATTCTATAAACACCAAGCCGAAGTGTTTTAAGCACGCTTTCCACGTTACAAAAGAAAAGTACATAAAGATCTTAAGAATATTGCCTTCAACCCTACGGCTTCCAATCTCTGGTATGCGCATTCAGCTCCCAACTTCTCAACCCAATATCTCAACCCCGCAACTCAGACCTGAACTCACATCCCTGATGTTACAAGATGGTTGCTTCAGCTGTCAATCAGGACCTATTATGGCGGCTAAAACCGAGTAGGAACTCAGTCAACTAATCCATGTTCTCGCTCTCGATCTCCCGTGACTCCAATCTTCTTTACATGTCATGCTTCCTCGTTCTCCGGCCATTACTCTTCCGGAAAAACTAAAATGTGAATATACGTATACATCATGAGGTGGTCTTTTTTTTTTAGTTTAGAGAAAAAGACGAAAATTATAATTAAAGACTGGCGGACCAAAGGGCCAATACACCTACCGAGCGAAACTTATGAGGTAGCTCAATTGCGATGGTCCGGTTTTCGCGTTACTTCGCAAAGATAGACCAAGAGTGTGGGGGATCAAAGCTATCATCAACCCAAACCTGACACAAGCCGACATAATGGAGGTAGGCCTTCGCAAGGAGCGGCGTTTTAGAATTTCTCATAAGAAGCTTGCTGGCGATCGTTCTGTTGGATCCAATCAGGCGTAGGGAGCTGTTCAAGCAGGAACTGTTGGCTAATAAAGTGCGGTAGATGCACTGTCTGTCGGGCCACGGAAGGATCGGGAGGGGAATGTCTGGCCTCTAAAAGAGGACCACAGAGGCCATTTCTCTCGCTGTCAACTTAATCGTCATCCACTGCATCGGGAGATCGTCCAATGGCAGGTGCTCGAGCTCGACGATAAAGACGGCTTCGGTGATCCTTCCACTCTCCTAATCGGATGATTCTACCCCAGCTGGCGTGTTTTAAATCACTCTCTGGATTTGGCTATTGTTCATCCGTCTGCCCAGGGATTTCTCTTGTATTATGAAGGCGCAAACATGCAAGTCGACAAATACAGGGCTATGCGAAAACGGGAAGTACAATTAGACTATGCATACACAAAAGCTTTAGGAGTTTAGGTGTGGAGCACGGGAGAAGGAAATAAGAACAAGTCTGGATTAGGCCAGCATGGTAACTGCAAAACTCGAACGGATGATCTCGACTAACCCGATGGCTATATATGAAGAATACATGACAGAGGACAAAATTAGTGTATCTGAACTAGAAGTTCGTGGAAAATCTCATGTCGCCTTAGACTGCGTCTAGTAACATTTCTTATTTCTTGGACAGAGTCCTAAACTCGTATGTCTGTTCTCCGGGATGTTCCTTAGCATGAACGTATTTAATCAATATTTCCTTCTTCTCAATGTTATCCACCCTTATGTTTTCGGTTGCACGTGCAATGGCAGAAAAGGTCGTCGCACGCTGCGCGTGGCTTCCGTCGCTCGACATAGCATCAATGCCGTAGTACACGCCGACCGAGGAAATGATTGAGGCCACAACGTAGACGGCAGCGAGGACAGGCCAATTGTATTTGAAAAAGTTCTGTTTTCTTCGACGTTCACAGGGGTAATTGCTGTCCTCGCCGGCGACGCCTGAGCCGGAGATCTTAGATGGGTCTGATGCCCAGGCAACAACGAGCAGCTGGGGATCGGAGAATAGAGAGATTATCAAGGCCTCGTAGATACGGCGTATCTCTTCTTGGAAGTTGGGAGGAGCAAGACTTTCGTGACGATCGAGGAGGTTCGTTGCTGTAATAGGGCCATCAGCTACGACAGAGCCCTGGACTTTGACGCTCCCAAAAAGGTTTTCTCGAAGCATTAGCCCCAAGCTATGATACGCAGCGATACGACGATATTTAGCATAGTCCTTGCGAGGACTCACATAGTTAACGGCTGGCTCAGCAATGTTGGTGTCAGCCGTTCCATCGGTGGGATCATCGGTCGCGTTCTTCCAGGTAGTGTCTATAATCTTCCGCAAGTACTTTCGATCAACGACGTTATACCTCTGAAATCCAGCGGTCATGTTAAAGACGACTTTGTACTTGGTTTCCATATGGTCACAAGCCAAGATGATCGGGGTGTAGTCGTCGTTCCACCCAATTGACTCCCTTGACAGGGCGTGTGCCTCTGCGTAGTCCTTCACGGTAGCATATCCAATCCAAATAGATGGTTCAGCTCTGAAGACACCGAGGTTTTTCGGAAACGGTGGCCCATCTTCCTCGGAAGGGATACCGCCAATTGTTAAGTTGTTCATCTGTGGCCGCACATACTCCCCCTGGTCGGTAATTGCGAAATAGGTGTAATTGGATGCGGGCACAAGATCATCGAGGGTGATAGGTGCCTCGGCATCCCCAAAGCTCTTCATCTGGGATCCGACTCCCTTCACGAGTTTTTCGCACTTGTATCCCGGCCCCACAAACTCGATCGTGAAGGAACAGTCAGTATCCTCGCCACAGATATCTTCCGACACATTTGTCTTTTGAATTGCTTGTGGATTTGAGAAGACAGCAGCAGCAATACGGCTGAGTGTAGCTGATGGCGCGTTGTAGTACTCGAAAATGTTTTCGTCATCCTCGGCCCCGTCAGCAAGGTTTCCGCCTAGGGCTGTCCAGTTATAGCCAGCAAGTGAACGGCCATTCAACACTTCGTTCTTGGCTTTTTTGGGGGTCTGGAAACTTTCCTTTGCCTCATGGCTGAAATTCAACGTTCGAATATTGGGGCAAAGAGTGTTTTCAATGCCTGGCACAACATAAAGCGTTGCGGACGATAATATGACGACGAGGGGACTGAACCACATATATAGAGCAAGAAACATAGCGAACCAGGACTTGGCCCACGCTTCTCTGTTGAAGAGTTCCAGAATGTTGTGGGTAGCTCCGAAGAGTGAGTCGACAGCGTGGACTGAGAATCCCTTTTGGCCCACGACTCGCCAAGCCACCTGCTGATGAGCCATGACCGTCGCCAGGATAAAGTTGGCATTGGATATGAACGATATAAGCTGACCTAAGCGGAGCCACCATTGTTGGTTTGCCACTTCACGGCCATGGAGGTGTGTGTAAAGGAAGTTGTGGCCAATTGCGCCAGCAATACCGATGATCAAGCAAGCAACCATCGACCATTTACCCTTCATGATTCTCACGAAGAAAGGTGCCGAATTGAATGCGGCAGCTGCGGTGGGTTTTTCAACCACACGGCTATCGAAAGTGTCAGGATATATGTCCTCGATCGGATCCTCGCTCATGAGGCCTCTTTTACTGCCGTGGCTGCGGTTATAGCCAGGAGCCTCCTGAGGCAAGGGGCTCTGCAGCTCGGGCCATGGTGATCCTTGCTGTGAAAGGTCCTCTTGAGATGTCTTGAGAGGCGATACGGTCCGTACAGGAGGAATCCGAGGCGAGGGTTGCGGAGATACAGATGATGGCCGGCAGGATTGTCGCGGGTCGACAGGAGAATAGACATAAGTATGACGACCGCCGTCTTGTTCGATATTTGCGATTCGTTCATTCATTGTGAAAAATGTCGATTTGGAAGTTGTAGATTTATTGCAGGCCGGTTCAAGATTTGTTGCAAAAGACACAAGATGCAACAGAGCATCTTCCTCGTTGGGAGGAAGCTGGCGAAGGAAAAGATTGTGGCGAAATCGGGCTCTCGTATCAAGTAGTAACACAAAAGGGTCATTGGGTTTCAGCTACTGCAACTAGGGGATAAGCTGCATATCAGGAGCCCCCAACCCTCCGTCTTCTACGGACTGTGGCAAGACTGGCGCATTCCAGCTGTGGTAAGTTGGGCTATGGGTGATGATCTGACAGACAGCCTCATGGCTCCCTTCGGCCATCTTAGGAACTCAGGCGCGATTTGAGAGGACTCTGCCGATCTAGGGTCTGACTGAGACGCCGAGAGTTGCAGTTGCCAAGACCTATAAGGGTATGGCAAAAGCCACTCTTGCGAAAATTGGAAATGGGAGGACCACCAACTGCAAGTTCTAAGACAGTCAGCAGAGCGACCAACGAAAGCTGTAGGCAAATGAAACGATGCTTGCAACGCCTGTGGTGGCTAAGCAAGGCTTGGCAATCAGGCTCCGAAGGCACTTCTACCGGACTTCCTGTAATGGTCACATGGCTGACATGACAGCCTGGTGGTTTTTTACAGCTGATCCTAAGTTTTGTCTCAAGTCGTTGGTGCTTCTTCATGTTTCATCGGGGCTGCCGCCAAAATAAACAAGCTGGAAGACAGAATATGGACAGTTCTCATATCACAGCCCCTCCAACGATTTCCGTGGAATTCGCGACGGAATTGACGATGAGATAATCAGCAGCTCGGACAAATAAATAGTGGGTAAAAGTATTCAGAACGTAAGCACTAACGGATCATTTTAGCCTATTTTTACGCCAAACCTTTTTCCGTGGGACCCCTGCTTACAATGTCAATCTTTTTCAGACAAGTGAATTTCAGCCTATCTGAGCCTAATAGAAGAGATACGGAAAGGTTAATAGTGCTTTCTATAACACGTTTTTGCGATCGAGGCTGTGAGAGAGACATTAATCACAGCAATGGGGACACTGTTTTTTTTTTTTTTTTCTTATCTAGCTTACATCGGTGAATTGTGCGAGGTATTTTTGCATCAAGCCGGATGATTTCATCCGAGCCTTGCCAGAGCCTGATAATTTGTGGGTATCAGTACATCTGCCAACTGTTGTGCCGTCTTAAGAACTCTGATGGCAATCAAAGCCAACGGATGACCAACCCATCCCGACTTAACCTACAGCTTACCTGAAACCCCTGAACTTTTCTGTTGGAAGTTTCTTGCCCCCGCAATCCCCAGATCGGTAATCCACTGGCAGCCTTACTTGTTGGTTACACTCTGCAATGAATGTAATAGAAGTAAATGCTAACTTCTGCTTTTCAGCCCGTATATCTTACTATCAAGCTACCTTAAGGTTAGGGAGCTGACAGTCCAGCAGCAAGTAGAGATGCATGTAATAAACTGCCCCACACCTTGCGACTGGTATACCCGTTTTGACATAAGATGCCGCTGAAGAATGTACGTACTTTGAAGGCTCCCGTGAAGTCCACTTGGTCCCCATTTCTCTTCAATATGCCTGTCTTTATCCCACTAAGAATTACCGTCTTCTGGCCAGCCCTATGATCCCTGGTGGGTATTGCAAGTACCCTAGGACCAAGTGTTGAACGGCATAGTAGTACTGCCCTACTGGATCAGCATTGAAAGATAACGGCCAACTGCCATAACCCCAGAGCATCCGCTTTTTGGACCCCAACCTGGACTTTTGCAAAAGTCCGTGACGGCCCGACGGCGGGACACTTGCAAAAGCCCGCGGCAATAAGAAGCTGAAATATTTGGAAAAGGCCCATCACAGGGTAGCTTCATCATGATTTATACTCTGCTTTGTAAGACTCATCACGATCCCAGGGTGAGGTCAGACGCTTTACTTACTCATACCCGCGCGCATAGAGGAGACTAATTAACTAATTGTCAAGCTCGATAGCTTACTGTGTAAAAGATTATAGAAAGTGTGCTCCCATGGTAAAGTAATAGTAATTGACTCTAAAGACATCTTAAATGAGATTCACACTGCATAAATTACTTGTTGACTCGTGTCTATCTCATCAAAACCAACGTCTTCAAGTTTCTCTCTTCGCTCGAGTAGTGACTACCTACCATCAAACACCATCCGAAGCCACAGGTTCCTTAACCCACCGTAACAAGTTATACCGAATTTTACCAATCAAGCTTGTCACGGAGCGTTGCGAATGGCCAATAAGTCATCCAGCAGTTTTTATAGGTGGCATACATAGATACTTGTAAGTGTGGGAACTACTGCAGGCGATAGGTATTAACCGTGTTCCGAGTTGTTGCATCCCGACGTCTCTCGAGCATTTGCGACGACCTTTCACATCCACACGCCAGAACTATGTCCAGTTCAACGATACATCAGCTACACAACATCCTGCACAATCAAGGTATACCCTTTGCAGTGCAGGGATCGGCCGACTTCGAATCTATACAAGAGAGCTACACGGGCAAACATACGGAGAAACAACCAGGAGTTATCACGAGGCCCCAGAGCCCCGAGCATGTGGCTTCCATTGTGAGAACTTGCTTGGACCTTAAGCTTGAACCTGTAGTTCGCGGAGGGGGTCATGATATGTTTGGTCGGTTCTCCGCGCACGGCGCGGTGAGTATCGATCTACGGGACCTCAACACAGTTACAGTATCAACAGACAAGTCAAGAGCAAAAGTTGGAGGAGGAACAACTAATTACCAGGTTCTCGAAGCCATGAGTGAGCATAGTCTGACAGCACCAACTGGATCTTGTGGTACAGTTGGGTTTGCGGGGTGGTGTTTGGGTGGTGGTTTCGGTACTTACATGCATTCCTATGGACTCGGAGCAGATCAGATTGTTGGCGCTCGGGTTGTAAATGCCATTGGGGAGCTTGTCAATGCTGACGCTCGATTGCTCAAAGGTCTTCGAGGCGGAGGTGGTAGCCTTGCCATTGTTGTTGAGTTGGAGATCAAGACGTGGCCTCTCTGCGATGTGAGTCTGCCTCGGTTCCTTCTCCTTTCCAACCCTCCCAGTATTCAGTCCATTGGCCAAAAAGGTGCTAAATCAAGATAGGTCCAAGCTGGAAGATTCTTATACGAGTCATCGGATATCAAGGCCACCGTCTCCAAATTCTTCACTGCCTACAACGATCTCTTGAACAAGTACAAGCTACCGAGCGAACTTTACTTGCTACCGTCAGTGTGGCTTTATCCGGATGTCGGCCTTGCTTTAACCTGCGGCTTTGTGTGGAATGGTCCTTCGAGTGACACATCCCGTCTATGGGTCGAGCGAGCAGCTGCATTAGTACCACTGGCTTCCAACATCCCAGATGTCCATTCGACCATCATAAACACAAGTGCTCTGGGGTTTGCTGCCATGGTCAAAGACATGGTACCAGATAAAGTACTCGGTCGGTGTCAAACGGCTGATGTCTCGATATTGTCGTCCGAAGTGGTGGCTGAACTGGCTGATATTGCCAGTGAGATTCCTCGCGGCAGTTCTGGTGGTTTCATCATTCACACTCTGCGTGCTGATAGCCCATCATGCGGACCCAACGCCCCCGACTCTGTTTTACCTTACCGCAAGCCCCACATCATGTTTGAGATCCTGGGACTAGGCGATGATGAGGCTTCGGCAACGGAAGCAGCGGCTTGGTCGTTGAATGCTCGCAATCGGCTTGCAGTTCTTCCTCATACCAATGCTCAAACATATCTACCCCTGACGGCGCCGGAGTTCGTCAATTTGGATGCGATATTTGGAGACAATCTTGCCGAGCTGAAAAAGCTTAAGCAGGAATATGACCCAAATGGGCTTTTCAAGCATACGCTACCGAAGCTGGCGTCAGAAGAGGAAGATGGATGTCGATGACTCGATGGCTGCGGATGTATCAGGTTCATATGGGAGGTTTCGTTTATAGTTCTGTAGTGGTCAATATTACGCTGTAGTAGCATCTCCAAAGCAAGGAATACTTACTAGTTGTGTCAACTGCAGTTCAATCGACCTTCGGCCGGACTATTTTCCAACATTCTAGTTGGTCGCAATACTAACAAAGGGTAGTAGTCGTCATCCTTCAAAAATTATGTCCTGGACCACTGCGGACTATGGCCAGTTTTCCTGGCTAGGGTTAATGGTAGGATAGGCCTTACTGACAAGAGTTTGATGTCTTTTGTCGGGTCGAGAGCTTTTTCGGGTTATTCGTTTGCCATAACAAAGAGAAGGCACATGGTAAGGACGACGATTGTTGGTAGTGGAAAGGAAAGGATGGGTGGGTCTATTGACCGTCCACTATCCTTTGATCACAGAGTTGTGTGAGGGGATCTCTTTGATGGGCTTAGTGGGTGGACCCACAACACCAAGCCTAGCGAATTCGACCTCCTAATGTCCTTGTGAATATCTTCATTTGTGCCTTTGTGCCTGCGAGTATGTATCATAGTCTTAGATGCTGCTTTATTTCACTGCTGAATACACAGCTACTATACGAAGTTTAATACTGTACCAAAAGTCGGGATAGGTCGAGTCGCTCGTGGCAAGTTTGCTACGGGTGCGATTCGTTTCAAATCACAAAGGTGCAATGTGGAAGTAGAATGGAAGGTTTTTGCTCGCCTGATGGCTCGTGGCTGATGAAACGCCGATCACTGTATAATTAGATGAATCTCATTACTTATTCTATATCAAGATCTGATCTGAACGCCTTACCCGAAGTCTATTTAATAAAGTCAACGACCATCGTTCTTGATGTTTAGGGTAGGTGAGAGTCCGTCAGTGGCTGGAACGTTTGAGATCTGGAACGTGACCTGCGATTGGTGGATCTTTCAAGAGATATCTATTAATAGGGCATGAATAGACTAGTCCAAAACTAGACGCGAGCAGGCAAGCGCTAGTAGCATCCTCCTAGAGATTAATTGGTCAGATGTGCTAAACCACAGATGGGGTCCGCAAGGTGTGGCTATGCAGGCGAAGCCTTGGCATTGGAATGTAGATCAGAAAGCTTGCTTGACAATTAGTAGATTCATAGTATATGCTCATCTGATATATATATCTTGTAGATATTCTCTTTCTGACTTCTACAAATATCTATTCCAATACAAGGTTATCACAGGTTCGCCCTCACATGGAAATTCTTATCTCGTTGTGTTGTATTTAGCCCCCAATTCTAGCCTGTTTTCTTGGCCCCCTGCACATACACACCACCACTCGCATCAAAGTGGCCACACTTAGTGGTTCTTCCTGCATTGGACGAAAACATAAGAACAGAGCTCCCCCGCTTGTAGATCCCCTTCTACCAGCCTCTTCTGGCCCCCAAATCAAGCTACCTAGAGTCTGCACCAGTATTCACCATGCATTCTTCATACTTCTCCTACAACCTGAGTAGACCATACCCTTATAGATGGTTTACTCCAGTTGTTGTAGTGGGAGGTTTAATCGCTACAGCACTGATAGCCTTCCTCAGTGTGGCAACTCAAGGCTACGAAACCATCTCGAGATCCTCCTCCAATCCAAACGCAACCGCCGCGAACAAAAATACTTTCTCCGGCTGGCCGTCTTTTCTGACCGCAAACACCAAATCTGTCTGCTCCACAACAATGATTCCCATCAACACCGAGTTTTATACCAACAATACTGCTCTCAAATACACAGTAACCAAGATCTGGCAAGGCAATGACGCCAACGCCCCAGAGGCACTCCTGGGCTCGCTACCCTATCTCAACAATCCGCTGGAGGACTGCGCTGTTGATAGAGTCACTATCGAATTTGAGGGCATTGACCGTAGTGCCTCACAAATCGCAGTTCAGCAGTGGGGAGCACGACTAACGGCATGGCTCTCTTGTGGAATCAACACGCCTGATGGCTGGACGACAATCAACATGACAACACAATATGAACAGAATGGGGAATATGATGACACGGTATTCTCCGGCCGAAACAAAACTAAAAAGGCCAGCTTATGGTGGGGAGAGTCCCTACTATACTGGTATTCTGCCGCCCTGACCAATGACATGCACCTTTCGAACCAGAAGTTCTACGAAAATCAGGAAGATACCGACCCAATCTATAAAGGACATATCAATTTCAGAAGAAATGAGAGCGTCAAAGCCACGGCGGAAAATATCAAGGGCCTTAATCTTTTCGTGCCTAGCTGCTTCTTCGTTCCGTGGAGCGATGATGGGGTAGAAGAAAAGGTTTACTACTGCGATCAAAAATGGATGGACAACACCAATATGGTGGAGAAATTGTCCAAGGCTGATGAAAGCGATCAATTAAAGCCTCTCCCTGGCATTTGGATTGATGCTTATAGCTTGACGAGAGCATTTTATTTCACCATCTTGGCTGACCTTGGTCAGACCAAATCGGGATCTAATATGCTCGAAGACCCCGATTTGCTCACTGATGCCACAAACGATTACGAGAAAATTCGCGATAGAGAACCGACTTGGGGCGATAACCTCCGGATCAACGAAACAACGGGCCTCGCTACTCGTGCTTTCAAATCAAAGGACACTTCAGAGAAAGATCTTGGCATCACTCCTTCTGTCATTTCCACGACATTTCTCTGTCAAGTCCCGCGACTCAAAAGCAAGTCTACACTAGTCGTTTCCGTCATCATCAATACCTTCGTTCTCTTATCAGCGATATGGAAGTTGTATAAGTTTATCACTGAGTGTTTCTTGACAAGTCGACATCCGGAACTCATGTACTGCGAAGGCTGTGCTATGAACATGCCTAAGCAAGCAGGAGAGGAGGCCGGCGATGGCTCGGATAGGAAGTTACAGGGTGATGACTCGGACAGTGACGATCAGGAATACAGGGCCATACGACAACAGGAGGATCGCTAGCTACTTTAGAGCTGATCATCAAGCCACAGGCGATAAAAAGCTTACATGTATTTCTATTACGACCAAACCTCGATGCCAGTAACAGTGATATAACTGTATGTGATGCGGTCAGCACTTAGCCGTGCTATCACATGTCTTGCCCCAAAGGATCAAAGATGGGTGTTCAATCATTTTCGCATCACTTTACTTCAATCAACTGATGACTACAATCGCGTCCTTCGTCGGTGGTTAAATGTCAGTTTTGACCATAAAAGGCATCATAATAGGATGAATGTCTATGGCTAAGGGTTAATCACTATTGATGTTCTGAACAACAAGGCTCCGAATCGCAGAGCTGTTCGGTTTTATTCAACGGAACAATGTTTCTGAACAACGACCGTAGTTCAGAACGGCCTGGTGATCTTGTAGGCGGACGATAAAGGTGCTCTTTGAAGTAAAATCTATAAAAGACTTTGTTTGGTGATTCAGTTCAGTATAGTCAGGCTCACAACGCGCTGCATCTTGATAGTTCACTATTGTAACGATTAGCACACCGCAGTCATGGAACATGTTCACTAGAGTCCGCCTGTGAGTACGTGTTAGCTGCACCATGTTCACTGTGACAAAGCTTCGTTGATTATAATATATAAGATCGAGCTCCCGCCAAATTTCCAGGACATCTCTCACCAGTCTCAAAACTACCACGACAAGTTCAAACATAGCTAAACAACACAACCTAACGACAGACAAAACATCTCCGGAACCATGTGCACAGAATATCTCCTGAACTATGAATGCACGGTCTGTATCCGTGATCACAGACAAGAAAGAGACTTCACAATGTGCATTAAAGGTCGCAAGAGCAACAAATGGGGCGCTTGTGGCAAAGCAACTGTGGAGCGACACAACTTGCAGGAAACCTGCCCCGAATGTGTCAAGAAACGGGAGAAAAAGGAAGAAGAGGCGAAATGAGCTGATGATTTCTCGAGATCTGAATAGTCAAGAAAAACACTATTCTGTTGGTAATTCATAGTCTAAGCAAATAAACTGGGTTCATTATATGGTGTAGAAATTCTATGAAATCTTGTATGAATGTACAATCTCTCACTCATCAAGCAGTGGCCTCGCCTCGCCCAAGACAATCCGCGATTCTGGTAGCTTCCGTTATCATCGGAATCTCTTCCAAACTGTCCCCAAAGGAAATGTCGGATGAAATAGAGGATATAAATAGTGGAAAAGTGGAAACGCGCAGTATTTCTAGTCGTTATGCTTAATTAGGGAGGCGCAATGCGTTTCCGGCGTATGTTCTTAAGTAAGCAAAGTCGCTACTGAATTGTTGGTAGGGTCTCAAAATATCAAGATGAACCTCTTCCCTCTATGTATTGAGTAGATCCTCTCTTGCTTTGGTAAGGTTATAGCAGATCATATACCTATTCATCTCGCCTGGGTAATTCAGGCACCCCATACCAACTTCCTATCATCACTATAAATAGCCCGATTGCAATCGGGTGTAAAACCCACGGTCCTTTTGTTTGTGCAAGGAGGCCTGTCGTGAAAGGCGCAATGGCGCCGCCAGAGCTTCCAAATGCACTGATGGTTCCCATACCGGCCACACGTTCCTGAGCAGACATACCACGCATAAAAACATCCACTGCACAGGGGTAGATCGGCCCAAGTAAGAGCCCAATTATAGAAACGCTCACACTTGACCCGACCACATTGGGTATCCACCAAGCCAGTAGCTGAAAAACAAGGGCAGCCATCGTAGTCCCGTAAACAAAGCGTTTTTTTCCAATGCGATTTGTAAGAGGAGTCAGCAGCAGGCGGCCAATGGTAATGCCGGCCCAGAAGCCAGCTGATACGTAACCCACACTGCTTGGGTCACCGTGGCGAGCTTCGATAAGGAAGGATATTATCCATCCGGATATGGATACTTCTGCACCTTGGTATGAGAATATGAAAAGTGCACCTAAGAGAACAATACGTCTTCTAAGAGACGAGAAGAGAGACGAAAGTTGTTTGCTCAAAGACAGCTTTGAAGGAGTAGTTGGAGAAGCCATATCGTGCTCATAATTGCGGAACGACCATAGAGCAAAGACAAGGTTGAATAAGACGAAGCCGAGAATCAAGAAATAGTAGGCAGACCAACTCGCACCGCCTGCTGTGATAATGCTTGTGGCTATCAAGGGCCCCACGGTCCCACCCAGCCCGTATGCCGCAGAAATGGCGCCCAAGGCAATTGTGCTGTCTCGTAGTTGGCCACAAAAGATATTTCCCATAGCAAGGCTAAGTGAGATGCCGAAGCCGATAAGGAGAAAGGAGATGACAATCGCGGGATATGGTGCTCCAACGAGAATAGGCACATATGCAAGTGCCAGAGTTGACTGCGAGAGGGCTAATAGGCGGGCCCTTCCCAGTCTGTAGTGCAGGACGTCGAGGAATAAAGCACCTAGAATAAATCCCAATGCATTTCCTACAAAGATTAGAGAGACTACGGCGTAGCCAATATCGTAGTATCTGGTTACAGTGAGTCAATTACATATCGCTTTGTATTTCGAAGAAGAAATTTTGCTTACTTCTCCATATATGGAATCAGGACACCTGGAGCTGCATCGTTCATACCATTGGTAAGATTTATGACGCAAGACGCAGCTAGCCTCCATCGATTGATTCGTGGGGTCGAAATGCTTTGAGCTATGCCAACCCCTTCTTGAACTAAGGATCTTGGCTCGAGGTCGGGAGATGTCGAAGGCATTGGAGAGCCTGTTGAATTGACAGCGTGATCCTGTCTCGGCATTAGATCAAGTTCGAGGGGGGCTTCTATGAGGTATCCATGATGTGTTCGCGATCTAGCGACTTCTGGTGGTCTCTTGGGATTATCCCTTTGTGAGGCTTCCAGAGTCGGAAGCGTCATAGTCCTAGAAGCAGGAGTCCGACCGTCTGCCTCAATGTTTTCCATTGCGATAAACCGAACTGGAAACACTTAGAGGGGACAGTATGCCGATGATGCCTCAAGGGACATAGTGAATCAACTCAGGTAGGGATTTATATGTGAAGATATAAGCTGCGATCTGCATATATTTTTCTTGTTATGGATTAGTTTGTTCAGACTTGGGCATTAAAGAGGAAACTTCGCGATGCTGGCGTATTAGTAATAATTGCCCACAGAGCGGGAATACCCGTGCTTGTCTGTACTTGGAGGGCGTCAGGTGGAAGATGATGATAAATAAACGATGACAAATGAACTATGACAAATGATGGCTGCTGCTTTATGCCTCAAAGCGGTGATTAGGATAAACTACCGACAGATTTATGTTAGGTGCAATTGCCTGACTTATTAAAAAGAAACAGCTTCAAAACGGAGACAATCTACGGCGTCGGGCCTTTACACGGGAAGAGGCCACTGGCCAGCTACTTGAATAATCTTCCACGCATCAAGCAGTGAAGTCGCCTCGCGCAAGAGTGTTCGCGATTCTAGCAGCTTCCATCATCATAACAATCTCTTCAGAACCGCTCGTGTCCCCAAAGACTTCGTCCATCTGTTCCAGAGTGCGTCCTATTGTCTCAGGCACCAAGAAGAAGGCCCAGATCCCAGCCATCGCGCAGAAGCAAGCAAAGAAGATGTAGGCCCCAAAACCAATCAACTCAAGCATTGGAGGTGTCGCTATACCGACTGTAAAGTTGGACAACCAATTGACGCATGTTGCCAATGCAACACCCTTGGCCCGCTGCGACGTGGAGAATACCTCGGGAGGAAGCGCCCAGCCAAGAGGCGAGTATGAGACTCCAAATACGAGGATGAAAGCAAATGCCATGGCGACACATGCCCAGCCAGCAGAAGTATTAGCTTGCCAATCTTTGGAATAGAGGCCCGACAGAATTGCAATAATGGCGTAATATGCCGCAGTGCCAAAGCCGCCAACGATTGCGAGTGGCCGTCGTCCGACTCTATCAATAACGACGAAACAAACGGCCACGGCGACGAGCTAGAGGATATTGAAGACACCGGATAGAATAAGAGACATTTCATCGGATTGTCCGATCGATCGAAACAGGGTCGGGGCGTAGTAAATGAACGCATTAATACCTTGAGGTTCTCGTTAGCTCCGAGATTCAACGTTAAATTCTCACATGAGCGTACCTGAAAATTGCTGGAAGAAGCAAACGCCAACCCCAACGACGGTTCGTCGCCATTTTCTGCGGTCGAAGAGATCGAGCCAGAGTAACGCCTCGAGCTTAGCTCCACTCACTCCAGGATACTTTGTCTCCTGAACAAGCTTTTGGAATTCGACCTCCGTAATGATAGATGTATACTCAGCCTGGACCCGATCGTCGGTTGAAGGTAATCCTCGCAGTCGACTGAGGCTTTCAAGCGCATCAGATGACCGGTTTACCATGGCGAGCCATCGTGGAGAATAAGGGAAAAAGTGAATTCCAAAACCCAAGAACGTGGCACATACCATTTGTAGCCCAAGCGGGAGTGTAAAGGATAATTCGCTCTCGATATCCTTCGTGGCGAATGTAATCCAGTATGCGATGACCACACCTGATACAATCGAGATCGACTCGAGGACTAGGAGTGTGCCACGTAGATTCGGAGGCGAAATCTCAGAGATATAAAGAGGAGCGCCCTGCAATTCGGTAAATGGTTAGCCATGAAGACAGTGGCTGCCGGAACACGTATAAGCTTACTATAGCAAGTGTGCCGACACCTATTCCTCCAATTGCTCGACCAGCAACAAGCATCCCATAACTGTTCGCCGCTGTCTGGATGATAGCCCCGATATCGAAGATAACCACAACAACCGTCAAAGCCCATTTGCGGGAAATGTTATCAGCTAGAAAAGGCATGAACAGACAACTGACAAAGGCGCCTAGCAGCAACATGCCAGTCATAAAGCCGGTCCCAAAAGCGGTCTTGGCTGGCGGGAAGGCCTCATGGAAGTGAGGCATGACGTTGATAATAGAGATAACACCCTGGTCATAGCCGAAGGAAAAGCCGCCAAGGGAAGCAAGGAACGCCGCACCAAAGACGAATGGTGAGCTGACAATTCCTCGGATGCCATTTGGACCGTAGGATACATCTTGAAGAGTCGCCTCACCCTTGGGGAAGCCATTGGATGCGATTGCCTCTAGATGATCGGCCTTGGCATCTTGGACTTTGTGCTGGTCCGACATACTGAGGTTGTAAAATGAATAAGAAGGACAGATTATAGCAGGCGTGATTGAAATGCTGCCTGATATATTGAACACTTCCAAGGCGACCGTGTTGCCTTATATACTTGTTTCTTGCCGGTGTCTTCGGACACAACCACCGCCCGTGGTAAATGCTAATCTGGGGTACATGGGGATGGACTAGGGTACCCCATGGGGTAATTGTTCCCTGTTCAGGCACTTTTGGGCGAGCTTCTAAAGGCTCAGGCCAGGTAGCAAACTGATGATTATCTGCTCATGTTGGTTTTACTGTCACGTAGCATTCCCATAAAACTTCAGGACGGATGGTTACATGACTCGAGGCGAAACGAGCTCTGCGACACGTACCATATACACTTGGTTTAATGAACGCACGAGCAAGACTGAATATTGTTCTTATTCACGCACTGACTGACCCGAAAATCAACACTGTCTACAAGAGTATGAAGCTTTGTGAGTGAGATAAGCAAACTACTACCAACACCAAAAGGTTACTGGGCTGAACGAGCCACGCAAAGTAAAGGCGTCATAAGATCGCCATAAACCCCTAGGAAAACATGCTATCAGAGGTTCAGAGTCTGACACGCAAGCTCCCATTGCCGTTAGACTCGACGACTTGAGACCCCGCAGTTACTTAATATGGCAGGTTTCTACGAACAACTGACTAGTTACCCCGACTTTCATCTCTTGCTAACCACCCCCAAGCTTTCAATTCAGTTGAATGCTTCTGGAGATAGGTGGTCTTAGTTTGTTATATTATAACATCTTTTATCTCTCTACACTCTCGTTTATCACCTATATCATAAGGTATTAAATCGCTATTTATCATCTTCTTGCTTCTTGAATACCGCTTGGCCTTGCTTGCATCTTTTTCTTAACAAAGAGCACATAATAGTGCATAGATTCCTGCTTACTTGTGATTGAAGCTGATTCTACCATGACCAGTGTTATCAAGTACTAGTCTATAATTTGTTATCACAGAAAGGAACTCTGCTCTGCCAAGAGTCAACTAGGGCACAAAAGAACACCAGGGTCTGTCAGCTGATTCTCTAATAAACTTGGGGCAAGCTTTGGGCCAGGGCAGTAAATATTGTAAACAATTTCGTGGGTATCTTTACAAAGACCAGTCACTTTCACGCTGGCCCAATCGCATGACGATTGCTGACATAATTTCAGGACCTAACGTCAGGAGTCCGTGTATTGGCTGCCCAAAGGAAAGAGACGTCAGCGGTTAATTTAATCCCTCACCATTAGTAGCGGGAATCGGGCAGCATCTGTGTTCCCCAGCGTGTGCTCACATGTAGCCAAGTATGCTAGCAGTAACTGAGCATAGTGAAACTAAACCGTCTACCCAAGATGGCTATTTCTCATGCAAGTTCTGTCAGGCCCTCCTCGAGTCAGCCATGGTGGTCAGGAATTTCAACGACAACGCTACCCACGTCGACTATGAAAGGCTTTACGAGAATTATAACGTCTACGACGAAGATGACGAATCCGCAATCTGGGTTCTGACCCAGGATGAAATAAACAATGGCTGTCAGCAACATGGCGAGTTCTACAACGCCTGTGCGCATACAGACGCCGACGTTCACGTTCTAGAGATGGAGTTGAGCTTCAGCAAGGGCAAGTGGAAACTCACGGAATTTCGAAAGGACACCAAAAATGGAGAAAGACGGTCTAGTTTTGTAAAAGCCGAGTTCTTGCTTGTCAATGAACTCGCCTCAAAGCCTGGAGTGGGGCTGGGGAGGGTCCTGGACCCTCAGTTCATAGACCCGGCCTTGTTCAGACAATGGAAGAAAGTTTGCCTGGAGGACCATGGAGCCAAATGCCCCAAGATACTCACTAAACCAGACGAACCACTGCTTTACCTCATCGACACTAAGCATATGTGCCTCGTCAGCGCTACAGATGACATGGCATATGTTACTCTCAGCTATGTATGGGGCCAGACAGATATGCTCAAAACTAGTCAAGCAAACGTCGACAAGCTACGAGAGACCGGTTCGCTGTTACAGTTTGAGGATCGAATTCCGGCCACTATTCGAGACGCCATCAAGCTTGTGCCCTTGTTGGACGAGCGCTACTTATGGGTCGACTCTCTTTGCATTGTCCAAGACGATAAGGCATCAGCCTACCGCCAGATAAATCAAATGGCTGCAATTTATGAGAAAGCTACTTTGACGATTGTCGCTTCTGGTGGAGAAGACGCAACAGCAGGATTGCCCGGAGTTCGGGGAACATCTAACCCAAGACAGCTGTCGCCTCATCTTTGGTTGACACCCGAAGTCTGCGTCGCCATCAGGAAAGAAACCTACCATCAGACGCCATGGACACGCCGCGGATGGACTACGCAAGAAGATATATTCTCACGAAGAAAACTCATCTTTGGCGCTGGCACTGTCAGGTGGGTGTGTCGCTCCTCCATTTTCTGTGAGGATGTAGATTCCCCACGCAACGCACCAGTCATGGCTCTTTACCGCGAACGTATCGAGGAACTCTACAGTGCAAACCCGTTTGATCTCTCGTTGGACGTCCCAGACCTATCGATACTCTCCAACCTGATCTCCAACTACAGCTGCCGAGATTTCACCTATGACGAAGATATAATTCTTGCTCTGTCGAGTACCTTGAAGGCTATGCGAAATGCATTCCCTCATGGTTTTGTATACGGACTGCCGCTGTCCTTCTTCGACTACGGGCTACTGTGGCGGGCTTGGGGGAGTGGTTTGAATCGTCGTCGTGGATCACGCGATGATGCGGTCTGTCCCCCTAGCTGGTCCTGGGCGGGCTGGTTGGGGCCGATTGACAGTTCCCCGGGCTCTTGGTCAGCCGAGACTTATATGAAGAACCCGCCATTTCGATGGAGTGGTCCACATCGGCCGCCCTTTCAAGTGATCCCGCTCCTAAAATGGTCCACAAAGGTAACCCAGGAGTCTCCAAATGTTCCCATCCCTTTCCAAAACACGTGTTACGGCTACAAAACTCGCTTCATGGGTGAAAAGAACGACCTTCCTCCACGCTGGAAATACAAGCTGGAAGACCCAGACCGGCTGCCACAGACATCACTAGATAGGAGAAAGGATGATCCGGACTGTCCAATCTCATACGACGAACTACTTACAGACTACTACTACGAGTACGAATCTTGCCCCGAGATAAGATTTTGGCACCCAGTACCCGTTGGCCCACCTGAGATTGAAGAGGAGCACGAAGACGTTTCGTACGGACGCTACCTCTGTGCCGAAACACAACAAGTCCGCCTCTGGGGAGTCAAGCCTCGCTTGAACAAGAGCGAGGCAGAAACGATACCTATCGGACATACTCTGGTGGTTCCGATACATATATTCGGTATCCTTCAAGGCGTCTCTATCCTCTTACAGGATGACGAGGGGGAAGATGTCGGGGAGCTTTCTGCAAATATGCAGGACGACTATGAACGTGTCTTGGACGAGAATCAACCGCCCATAACTGTTGACGTCGTAGCAGTGTCCCGTGGAATGAGCTTTCCCTGTCCTCAGCCCGCGGAGGAGGAGCTGTGGAACTTCTACAACGTGCTTTGGGTTGAGTGGGAGGGAGAGGTAGCATGCCGCAAGGGCGTTGGGAAGGTGACACGGAGGGCATGGGAGCGATTGGAGAAGAAGGAAGTATCATTGATATTGGAATGAATGCAGATAAAAAGGCGGCTTGGGTATAGATAACCATTGATCTTCTATATGCGAATCGTAACTCATGCTAAAGCCTCGTCAAGGGGCGCCTGTATAAACAGTCATGACCTAAAATCATGGAGTAAGGTGCTCTTTGCTCGTTCTCTGAAAGGCGAGAACCGAATCACATAACCTTCAGACAATATACACCGGGATGCGACTCGCGTAAGCGTCGCTTTTACTAATTTGCATATCCATCTTGTGGAAATCATGCAGCTGCAACCAGCATAGCATACGGAACACAAGCGTGCACCAAACTTCGTTGACGTCGTCATCTTTGTACATCTTTGCAGGCTTCGAGCTAGCAGTGCTTGAAGCTTTTCCTGAAACAAAAGAGTCTTGTCTGGCTCTCAAGTGCTTGCTCAAAAGGCCTTGTTTACCCACAACCCGAACGACGTTTTGTCGTACGCGATCAAAGTACATCTGCATCAGTAGACTTTCTCTCTCGTCCGCTGATGCCGAATCAATATCGTGAATGGTAATGGGTGCATCGTCCAGAGCTCCATCGGTAGTCTCCTCCTTGGTGTCGTCGGTTTCGTTCTTCTCGTGCAGGATGCTCATAATCTCTTGGATATGCACACGCACAACCTTTTTAACCATAGATAAGCCCGGTTTCTTCATCTTTCCAAAGTACTCGTCACACAACTCGATTCCAGCACGTAGATGGTTGAGGCCGTTGACCAAAGTAGCTCCGTTGATGTCTTCACCGAAAACGTCTAGCGTTGATCCCTCGGTTCGCAGGAGCGGGAACCTTTGGTCTCTTGCTGCCCAGTCGAGGATTCGATTTACTTGTTCGTTGTCCTTTAGAGACTTTTCACGAAGAAGCCTCAACGAGGTAATGTATTCAGCTAATAGCGTGGTCAGAGAGAACGTGCTGGGATCCCAGTAGAAAACAGTCGGGTTTGGAAGCATGCGGAAGACGGTGTCCTTTACGTGAAGCATTTCGCCAACCATGCCGAGGAGCTCGAATGGAACTGTTCAGGGTCAGTCTTGTTTTGTTCATTCACTTAATACGAGGCGACCTACCAGCAAACAAGTGGCTATAACGGGCCTGATCAGTGTTTTTGCGGAAGTAGTTGACAGTATTAATATCGCAGCCGAGAACCACAAGGGTCTTGGCTATCTCTGCGAGACTTCCCAGCTGGAGACTCTCGGCGCCTTTGGCCTCGTCGGCATAAACTTTCCTCTCCCGGTAAAAGATTGTAGGGGCCATGCCGAAGCACAGCTGCTTAACATTGTAGCTGGGGATCACGCGGTTCTTCTCGAACCACGTCGGTCCCTGCTTCTGGAAATTGAAACATATACCAAGACCGTCCATGTATGAACCGTAGACGACAAAGCCGTTGCCCTGGGCGCGATACTGGTCGTTATTTAGATCAAACTGCCTCCAATGGATACCCAGCATGGCAGCAATCTCTACAATGTGAGATATGGTGGTGGTAGCATAGGGTTTTGCAAAATCCTTAGGCATACTGTCCCAGGTACGCCTCTTTCTCTGCATGCAGATGAGCAGCGAATGGTGAGCATGAGGCTCATCAGGAGGCATCGAGCGAGGGCCAGTCGCCTTGCGCCACTCTGCTGATTTCTTGCCCTGCCACTCACGAGATTCCTTTTCCATTCGAACAATGGCCATGAGCAGGGCACACCAGGTGGCCTTCTCATTATCGGCTGTGTGGACGACCTGCTGCGTGCTTTGCTTGTACTTGTCGTCAAATTCCTTGACGCTGTCGGTATATTTGAAGTTGGCGCTGCTTCCATCCAGTCGGATGATCTTTTTGCTTTCGTCCTTGGCGAGAGCATCGTCGCCCAACGGGCCTCTGGTGTTGCCCGGCCTGGCGACAAAGATGACGGGAGCCTCAAATTGTACCTCGAAGCGGAACTCGGACCAGACCATCTGGCGCCGGGCAAACTGCGACCATTTTCCTATGACGGCTTCACCGACAGAAGAGAAGCCGGTGGCTGTGGCAAGATACTGCTGGAGAGCCTGGAGAATGGCAATGACGAAGGCCAATACGGAGATGACTAGGGCGACGACGGCGACAATGAGCTCGGTGTTGTCATCGCTGCTGTCGCCGCTTGAGCTCGAGTCTGGAACAGCTGTTGAGGACATAGTGAGAGAGCCGCGGCTCCGAGTGTATCCACTTGCGGAGATAGGACAGAACCTGCGAAGTCTAGTCTCGACGGTGCCAAGTATTTGACGTCTCTCACTCAGGACACGACTCGGGGTTACATAGAATGATGACTAGAGATGGCTAGAAGTTGAGGCTAGCTGAACTCTGCTGCAAAGGTGTGTGCTGGGCAAAATGTGCCTCGTTACCTGCAGCAACCTGACTTGACGTAAACCCCGGTCAGATGGCCCTTGGAAATTACAAGGCCGGTCTGGTGCGCACGGAGCTGATGTTGGCGGCTAAGCCGGATAAGAGCAAGTTTATTGGTTGATTTTATGGACTTGTGATTGTGATATGTGGTTCTAGTTTGGAGGATGTGCAGGGATCCTGGACAGGGGGTATTGCAGCAAAAGTCACGCAGAACGACGATTTACCACAATTGCGTCTGTTTACCCGGCACTCAGCTTGTTTCCCTTCGTTACGCTGACACAATTCGATCATTCTCATAGAACACTGCCTCATTCCACTGCAGAGTACCTAATTCCTGTATTGTTCCATATCTCACTTAGTACATGGTATCATCTGTCCGCCGCTAATGCCAAATTCTGTGAGCTTTTAGCGCCAGTGATGGCCTCAAAATATTTGGATCCCATATCCTCCACTGTGGTGCCCCCAATTGTCTTGCCAACAATATGCCCGATGAGCTCAGCGTGCGTTACGATCCCCAGGCGAATAGCATCATGCATCAAGTCAAACAAGTCGTGCTGAGAAACCCCGCGACGAATGCGCTCTATGACTCTATTAACGATCCGCACATTGGCATCACAGGGTTCTGCAAACTAGACTCACTTTTCATAGCGAAATCTCTCCCTTTCCGGATCTTAATCTCATACCTTCTCAGGCTTGTCTTCTCGTACCGCGTCTTGACTCCAATCTCGTGTCCAAGGCTAGTGATCGTGTAGTCAAGGCCACCTCTAATGCTTTGAAACTTGAAGTGCTTTGCAAGAACTGGTTCTGCGTGTGTGTTTCAAGGTCATCAAGATGTAAAACCGCCCTTAATCTGGGTCCTGCGTACCTCGACCTTTTCCTTGTGCAGCTTTTATCTCATTTTCGTTGACAACTTCAAGGTCCAACTCTGCGGCTGTCACATTGGCGTCTCGTAAAATATTACGGATGAAAACATCGTCCTCTATATCTGGTTAGCCATGGGCCTATCGTCAACCAAGGACAAGTTACTGTATATAATGATGCCCATTTCAAAACGAGATTCTCCCGAGTAACAGATCAGGAAGAAGACATCGACGAAGCCTATGAGTCGAATCTTGCCGTTCCATCGCGAGCCATCCACTAGTATGTCCCATGGGTGTATATCACTGCAGATATAAGTCTATGGTCGACGAAATGGATTGGTAGTATACATACCAGTCGCATTCAACGCTTTTTAGATTGACCGATCTGCCAAAGGTGTCGAGAACCCGATGGTAGGAAGCCATAGTCAAGTTGAAAGTGAAAGCTCCGAGGCTTTTCAGATGAGAAGGAGTGGGATGGAAATGGTCAACGCACGACCATGAGAGTAGACCCTCGACCATTTCTCGTAACAGTAATGTATCTTAAGCTTCAATATTCCTCGCTAGCGTCATGCGGACCTCTGACAGCCCGGGTCACCCCGCTTCACTGCCTTCGCTATCCCATACTGTCATTCAAGAAATGGTATGAAATCGAAGGCCAATCAGGAGACCAAATAGTTCAATAATATGATACGGGTGATCTTTTCTACAAACTGTTGACAGCTGAGTGAGGAGGTGCATTCCTAGCTCCAATCACAAATGGCGGAGGTGAGGTTGAAAAACAGGACTAATGGGCTCAGCTCATGCAGGCCGTTGCCGGTGAATGCTGTCACAAGTCATGATTGGTGTTTTGGAACGTATGAACGCGGAGTTCAGCTCATGCAGGTCTGTAGATCAGTTACCCAAACTACACGATACTGTACCACGTCGTTACACCCGGCCGGTGGCTGGCTGCCACAACACAGGCATGTCAGCAAATAGATCGGTGTCAGAGCCAATCACGAGCGTTCATGACCAGCAGTGACGACCTCCTAAAGCTGATAGTTCTTTTACAGGCTATGATTCCGGTCGCTGCAGGGCAGCAATTCACGCTCGTTGACCTATTTCACCGAGAACGGAGAGTTGGAAAGTAGCCACCGCCAGAACCTCGATTTACGGCCCTTCATAGAACACTTGGCACTCGAACCACCCCAAGCTCTTTGGTCAAGTAACCTACTGGTTAGGAATGCGCGACTATTGAATCACAAATCATCAACTATGGATAATATCACGCAAAAGATAGCAAAGGTCACCGACCTGAGCACATACACCGATCTCACCCCGGAGCACCTCAAGAAGTTGTTTGACGAGATTGGCGGCAGCCCAGAGAAGCTCCGTACCATATTAAACCTGTGGTTTGTCCCAGATTTCAAGCCGACCTTTGTTGAGCCGCAAAACTATGCTTTCAGCGGGCTTCAGGATATTGATTTTCTCGATGCACCAGACACGGAGCAGGCTCAAAGGCCGCTACGTCTGATTGACCTAGAGACGGGAAACCTGGTAGATGTGTGGAACACCAGCCCTTTGGACTCGTACTGCATGCTGTCGCATCGATGGAAGGGAGATGAGATCACCTTGACTCACATCAAGCGAGCAAGAGAGAAGCACATGGAGCGTCTGAGAAGTGGACAGCTGGTAAAACGCGATGATGACATCCACATTATTCTCGAGCAGTCCAGGCTTGATGTTTTAGAACAAGAAAAGACCATACTGTCTCTGTTGGGTAAGAATCTCGAAGGCAGGACCGTCGGCGAGCTTCTAGAGATGAGAATCAATGCTAGCGATACCAAAGCTCAAGCCAACTGGGCACAGCAAAACCGAGATGCCAAAAAGTCAAAAGCCGAGCGCTGCAGAATGGAGAAGGATATGTTTGATCATCTCATCAATCGCATTCATCAAGACATCAACGACAAGACGAAAGAGGTCGTCGGTGCTTCCCCCGGCAACGCTGACTCGAGGCCCAACACGTTCTCAGTGGTTGACGAGGCGGAGAAGGGGTACGCAAATGCTCAAGTGATACTCAACGCCTCGATCGAGAGTCAAAAGAAAGCGAATGATGACGCTGAAGTCTTCCGCGGTAACAGTCGACTTGGCGACGCAATGGACGAAATGATGAGCCGCCTCCAACGGTGGAAATCAGCTATTAAGCTAGAGCGCTCGATGAATGAAGCGCGCAACATATTTCAAACGAGACTGTTCCCAAAACGAGGTGCCTACTACATGTGGTCCGACACTTGCTGTATTGACAAGCTCAACTACGGAGAACTGTCTCAATCACTCTCGCTCATGGGCGATTGGTACGCAAACGCCGAATTTTGTCTAGTACATCTTGACACAAACTGGCGGGCAGCTGATGCCGTAAGAGACTGGAAACAGTTCAAGGGCGAACCCGAGGATAATAAGCCTGGTATTCCCAACTTCAAGGCCATCGATGGCACCAGCCCGGAATGGGCAAACCGTGCGTGGACACTCCAAGAGCTAGTCATGAGCAAGATGGCCTACTTCACCAACTCAGATTGGAAGCCATTGAGCCGACCTGTTGAGAGCCTGGGGTACATTTATCCTTTGATCCCGTTCATTGAGCTCTATACTGGCGGTGACATAGCCAACATGTACTTCGAGGTTTTCAACACCACAGAAGCCAAAACGGAAACTTTGAATGGGATTGGAAACTCTAACGCCTTTGGAGCACTCCTGAACAAGAATGAGGTTGTTGTTAGTAGTAGTGACGATGAAGATCAAGGAGCTTCAGGGAGTGTCAAGGTGGCAGTACGCCTGATCATGATTCTTCACAATCTGGGGTTCATATTTCCGACCGAGATGACAGTGGAGACGGCCACGTCCGAGATGAGCCAGTCTGTTTGCCTTGCAGCCTGGAACCTTGCCAGAGACAAAAACAATGATTCGAGCGAACGTGGAAGAGAGATTCTTCGAGAACTAGAGAAATACCTGCCTACCACACTCAGAACACAAGATTTGACTGCGGAGGAAGAAGCACAGAACGTGATCAATTTCCTTCTGGTGTGTCTTGTTGCTGCGGTAAAAGATCTCATTGTGTCTGACCGAAAGATAATTGCAAGCTTCGGCCAAGTGAACCAACTGGAGTCTTGGAAGCAAGGGCTCGTACTTCGTGGATTCCCAGCCGAACGAGTCTTGCAGCTTTCCTGCCGGCGTAAAGCAACTGTTCCCGTCGACCACGTATATTCTCTCATGGGAATTCTCAACGTGCGCTTCCAGTCCTTTCACGCAGAGGGTTACCCCAAAGCTTTATCACGCCTCCTTGATGAGGTCGTAATCAGTCACAACGACGTCTCCGTCTTCAACTGGGCGGGAGTGGGAATGGGCAGTCCTGTCCGGGGACGTTCCATGTATCCTGCTTCACACAAGGCATATGGAAACGAGGAGGACCGCGGCCGGCGTTACAACATGATGATTTCAGCAGAAGTGCAGAGGAAGCGCAAAGAGGTCATGCTAACCTACCAGGGTATCATCACAATGCTTCGAGATACCATAGATTGCATCAAAACTAGGGGCCGTAAAGGCCTTCCCTTGGAGTGGGTGCGAGAAATATCCGCCTTTGTTCGGAAATCGAGCTTCGACAGCCTCCAGCCCGAGTTCGAGAACATCGGAAAGATCCTACTATATATCAAGGACCACTGTACCGAGCCCGTTCCTCCTCCAACAGCGGTTGAAAGGAAGTCGCCTGTGGAAACAAGTTCATCACCGGCCGCTATCGATAAACCTGGTTGGGGCTTCAACAAGCCATCACTACCGAGCATGAAGATTCACGCTAGTATCAAGACTCCAAAAATCCCCAGCTTTGGCGTTGGTGGCATCAGTAAACCATCATTTGGAAGACACTATTCTGAACCAGTGGAGAAGGATGTTATCCCTGAGCCAATTTCTCCTGAACTACCAAAAGCAATTGCGCCCGAAGTGCCTGAGTGGATGTCACTGGATCAACGAGTCAAAGAATATCTGAAGAATATCTCATCATCAGACCAGAGCACTACGAATGGTAATTTCCTGCCCGATCGGATCCTGGAGCTCGACTTCAAGACCCCTGAGCTAGAGGCCTCGACAGGAACCCACGGAGCCGGCACAAGTGGCTCTTCTCTCAGCGATTTAATCTGCCCTAACCCAATCATTATTAACAGTTCCGGAATCGAAGGAATATTCGACATCCAGCGAATCATAGTTACTATGATCGACCGGGAGAAGCTTTTGAGACAGGTGGCCAGGGCAACTAGCCCAAAACAAAAGATCTCAGGCTGGTGTACCATTAGTACAGGGTTCGCCAGTGTGGTTGTCAATTTTGCCTGTGAACAACACATCCTGAAAAAACAGCTCGATGTTGAACAAGCAGTCGAGGACAAGATTATCAAGGAAGATCGAGGGAGTAAACTCCATAGTGACTTGGAGATTCAAGGGCCAGTAAGGTCAAGGGAGGATGGCCCATCAGCTGAGAATCGACCCAACGACACAGCCAAGATCGATAACAAAATGGCCACTAGTTCCAAGCCCACCGAAGAGGAGCAGACCATCGTGCGGATCATCGACTTTATCCAGGAACCACAACTCCAGCTTGTCGCAGGCGAGTGGGTTCTGGCGCGCTTCTGTGGGGCGCCAGGAGCCAAGTGGTTCCTTTGTTACCTCGAGCTAGGCTCAACTCATTCTTTCTACGGCCATCGCATCGCAACAAGCGACATTGACTTCACCAACTCGGCCGTCGAGCCTGGGCTTGTGAATGCCTGGCAGACTTATATGGGCCGCAAGAAGAGAAAGATGTGCAATATCTTGGACAGGTACATCGAGAGCTCTACAAGCGGTGCCAAGGGCCAAGAGCGGCTTGACAAAACGTCAGAGATTGCTGTTCAGAATTATGGAAGACTTGTTGATGCACGAAACCAGGGTCTCGAGAGGGTTATGAGCATGGGATCTACATCGCCTTCTGTGCTCAAGCTGCCCTTTTATGAAAGCACTAGAGAAAGTAAGAGCTTGGAGGACCTAGACTCGGAAGATGACGAAAAATCAGGGGATGGAATTTTTGATGATATACTCGACCAGGGCAAAGAAGCTGCCAAGGCTTTGGGTGAATACACTGTCCTTGCCGCGTACGAGAAGATTTGCGAGATGCATGCCCAACACCTAGACAAGCACTTGGCCACTTCGGTTCTCAAAAGGACTCCCAAGAGTCTTCAGACAGCGGTGGAAAGCGTGGATGAAAACAAAGGTTTCTTGCCTGCTATGTTTCACTCCTCAAGGCGGGTGCATATGTTTTGAGAGAACTACGGAGGACTCATAGGCATATTTTGTCGACATCGTCTTTTTCATTATGTGTCTGATCTATTGAATGAGGAAAACCACAGTCTTAGAGCTGGTCTCGTTACCGCGTGAATCGTATTATAGTATCCTACCCATTATCACCCCTACTCTATCACTTACACCTCGGCCATAAGCCTTTTGATAATGGTTTGATGGCACATTGCTTCTCCAATCAATAAGTGCCATGTTCCACGTCGCTACCAGCAAGCCTCTTTCAAGACCATGCTTCAATCCTGGAGCAGGATCGTCGCGAAGCATGTAAGCGAATAATACATTCTAGGACCGATTATCTTGCTCATCCGAGTTCAATGGCCTCCTTTCCTCATCGAGTACCGGCCTCGGCTCTGACGGCGCTTTCTTCTGCAGGCTGACCCAGATGGCTGATCCAATGATGAGAGCACTTCCGATGAAACTAGCAAGGGGTGGTGTAGTCCCCCAAACAATGCGCTCAATGATCAGCGCGAACACCATTTGTACGTACTTGTGTCTGTGTTAGATATTATCCCATATATGCCAGAGTTTGAGGGAAATCTTACGATGAGATTTGTTGCTCTTCCGGCCTTTTCTCTTTGAAGTCCCTCCGTCAGAAGGAGCTGGAGTAGGAATCCGGAAATACCGATCGAAAGAAGGAGAACCCTATACAGCTTAGCCAACGGATTATGTCTAACTTAAGGTGTTGATTACATACCATTCGGCTGCCGACCTCGGAATCTCAAATTGGAGATCGGGATGGATCATGATGATGAGGAACGAGCTGACAGTAGCTAATGTAGCGAAGTAGTTGACACTCACGAGAGAGTGGGCTCGCTTTCCGATCACCCGAATCGTAGCATATGCTGTCGCTGCTGCAACGGAGCCAAAGATGGAGCACATGATAGCAATGGCGCGCTCACGAGGCGTCGCCTTGGCGGGAGGAAGAATACCTCCATTAGCGTCAAACAGACGCTCGCCATGAGGAAACAGGAAAGCCGGCCGGGCGACAAAGAGCACGCCGGTGAATGCGATCAAGCCCGCGGCTGCTTCATTGACGGTGAATGGTTCCTGGTCCCAATATTTAGTTCAAGCGCATGATTACATGTCAAGGATATGCTCACCCGAAGTGCCACCCAGGATATGAATGCTGTCAGTGTAGGGACAAGGAAGGTAATGACGGTCGCGTCGGAAATGTCGAGGTATGACAGTGAGTCTAGTCAATTAGTTAGCACATGTCTGATATCCAGTATCAAATCAAGGGAGCAGTACAATACAACCCAAATAACCCAGCTGATCCAGCCATGCCTCGAATAATCAACAATCCCCTGACTTCTGGTGGGCCCAAGGGGAAGTGAGGAACTTTCTTGTACCACATGTAGATAGAGCCAATAAGTGCAGTGGCTAGCATGCGCACGAAGATGATTTGTAGAGCATGGAACTTTGTTTCAAACCCAGTCTCTAACAACCGAGTAGTCATTGACATCTGCCTTTGTTAGCACAGCTATTATATAGAAGTGATCGAGAAATTTTGAGTGCAAGGCCGCTTACAATGGAGCCGAACATTTGCGCCAGAAGAACAAAGAATAAGCCGATGTTCTTAGAGTAGGCATTTTTCACCCTCTGCCAAGCACCACCATTGCCGTTGTCGTTTTCACGGTGTGTCTCAGCGGGGTTAGCAGAGACATCAGTTGAGACAAGCGTATCATCTCTGTTGGCTTCGTTCTGTGCCAAAAGAGAAGAAGCTTCCGAGCTGCTGGCCGCATTAGGCTGCGTTTCGATCGTTCCGTAGGCCATTGTTCGCAGTCGCTTTAGAGGCCCAGAGTTACTTTGGATTATATCACCAGTCCGGCTTTGCTCTGCTGCACATGATTCCCTAAATTTTCACGCTTTGTACCCACCTGGGCTTGGCGTTACGACAATCGGACTAATATTTTTCCTGAAACCGTGAGTCTGCACAACCCAATTCCTGTTTGGTAACATACTACAAAAACGACATGAATTGTTCTCTTTTTTCCCTTGCGATTCTTCCCTATTGCAGTCTTGGTCCTTTTTAAAACTATTTCCTGAAAACGGTTTCAAGCTGAGGATATGTATGAACTACTAAATTGTGATTCCCTGTAAACCGTGGACAGCCGCAAATCAACGACAGTGTCATAAAGAAGCCCGTCGATAGCCGCCGTGACAGCCAGGTTTATATCCTTGTGCTATACATTAAAAATTCGAATTTCTGAGGAAATAGAATAATTATTCACAGGTTGCTGAATGACTTATTAAATGCTAGTTATATTATTTATCAATCTTTATAACCAAATCGCTTCAATACTTCTGAACACTACTCTGACAATGCACACCGATATAAGTCTAGTGCTTTAGCTTCCAAGCCCAGCCGCGCTTATGTTAGCGTGTTATATATACGGTATAATTGACAGGTGCATCCAGGCCCATGCATCTAAGTTTATGAAACTTCAGCTTCATTAAACCTAATAAGCTCTTAAACTAACCAAGATCTAAATTTGTTATTCGACACAGCGATACTTACCCGGCATGAGTTTACATAATGTCTTGTCTTGCCGCATATTTTACACCACCTATCCTTTGCTGACTACCACTGCCGTTTCTAACATTTCGACCGCCATCCGCATCATAGTATCCTAAGAATCTATCAACCACAAGGTTCTACCAAACTGCTTTAACCCTGGCAAGCATCCACGCCTAACTTAAACCCGATCGCTACCGCAGGTATACTTTCAGCTGACAAATTAAAACAAGTCGATCAGACGACTTATTCCTGCTTCCCGTGCATTATCCTCCTCGGTGTAAATTGTCCGATTTGCTGTGAAAACAAAGTTCTTCTTCGCGGTAGGTGTGTACAAAGGCCAGTTGGTGGTATTAACTGGATGAACCTTAATTAATAGCTGTAAATGTACTGCCTGAGCGATTCGCTAACCTTTTCCATTTATGTTTGGATCACCAGTGGCAACAAAGCTTGCCCATGCGGTCGCCATAGTCTTAGCCAGGTCAAAGTATGGCTGGGGCTTGTCGAGCAGCGGCCACACATTGTAGGTGTTACGAGCACCGTCGTTAAAAACAAAGAAGATCTCCTTTGCATGCGTGGCGCCAATGAAACGGGGTATTCCGCTCACAATGACATCCCAGCGGTACTTATAGACTCTAGAAGTGGTAACCTTTAGCAACTGACTCGGAAGTGGCACTAGATAAGTAATGGAGGGGTATACTCACGGTACACCGTAAGCTGCCCACATCTCAGCCGAGTATCGAGTAGGCGCGATGATGTTTGAGTCTCCAGCAAGTGTCACAGCTCTCTTGTACTGGATGCCTAACTCTGGTTCAAGGTCGTTTGGGTATGTGGCCAGGGCTTGATCGGTTGCGTTCTGAGGGTATAAGTCGAATACTTCCTGTGCAATTGTCTTATTGGCGTGTAGCGAAATGATATAATCCATGAACTGATCGTCTGTGTCAATTTTGACAGTGGGATAAAATGGTGCGCTCTCCAAATTGTTGCCTGGGACAAAAGCAGATCCTTCATCGGTGTTGTGTCCAATGATGTATGGCACCCTAACAAAGTCGCCTCGGGCCAGTTGCTTTCCGGGGGCGTCGGCGACAAAATCACCATCCAGTACTAAGTCACGTTAGCCTTCAATGTTCGCATTAGGACATAGTTACATACCTAGACCATAGTTGGCGCCTGATGTTGCAGTTGAATTGACTACGCCATTCAATTTGTCGATAGGGACGTTCCTCAAACAGTCAAGGGTACTCTTGGCTTTGTCGCAGCCTACGCCGACTGTAAGATTATTGTAGACTTCGTCCCACGTTGCAACATCGAGGACTATGAGACCGTTAACCGTCGTGCGATGAAAAATTTGAGCAAATTGGTCCTTACATGGCGAGAACGGTGAGAAGCCTGCGGGGGCGCCTGATTGTGAGATGGCACCTCTGAAAAGTTTGTCGTCGCGCCCATTGTAAGCCAGGAGTTGAGCACCGACAGAACCCGCACCACTAGTGAGTATGTCAATAAGTTGGTTCCATGAGATTGAGTCCCAAAGTTACGCAGAACATACGCGCTATTGCCGAAAATCGTGACCTTCGTAGGATCCCCTCCAAAAGCAGCGATGTTTTCTGATAGTTGGATCAGCGATATCCTGGTAAAGTAATTTGGCTCATGAAATATCACATACCTTGAATCCAATGGAGAGCTAATCTTTGGTCTCTAAACCCAAGATTTGCAGCGCCAGCAGACACAATTTCAGAACCTCCAAGGAAGCCGAATGCTGAGAGACGATAATTGAGACTCACGCCCATGACAGGGATGCCCGCCTCGACCGAGTCACGAATGACGTACGAGAAGTTGAGTCGAGGATCAGGGCTGCCACCTTGAAAGTATCCACCACCATAGATGTACACAGCGACTGGGAGTAGTTCTTTGGTATAGTTGGAAGGCCGAAATACGTTGACGGTCAGGCAATCCTCAGAGGGCTTGAAGCCAAGTCCAGCGAGTCTGTTGTCGTCATTCTATCTCACATTAGAAATCGCATGTATATGAAGTAGCTGTTGCCAATGCAACCAGGCACTGGCACTTGGGTCATCGTACCCCGTAACCATAGCAAATATTGCCGAACTTTGTAGCATCTCGGGAGCCAGTCCACGTGGAGTTCAACGAAGCTGGCGGGGAGAACCGGAGGCGTCCTTGTACTGGAGGTTGTGCGTATGGCATACCAACAAAGTAGTCTTGGTTGGATTCAGACAGATGAACTCCAGTGTAGGTGCCATTGCGGACTGTGGCCTTCGGTGCATTTTGGCCGAGGATACCTGGGGCACTGGCAACCAGAAGCAGGGCTGCTTGGGTAAACGATGATATAAAACCGACCATCCTAAGCGTTGCAAGTAGTCTTGAGAATAAAGATAGATGGAGAAGTAGCAGAACAGCTTCGGTCTCTTTGATACATATTTATCCTCTATATTGTCCAGGATTACGTGACGACTTCGTTGTAGTATCGGATAGTCGGCAACCTTTCCACCAATCACCGTAGTTCTAGCCTCATCCTAACAATCTATTCCGAACCAGCCGCCCAATGTGAGGGCCACCATTGAGACCATAATACAGATCCAGAGAGACTTGCAAGGAACAACACGAGAATCCTCTTTTGCACGGAGATGCCGACACAGTAACCATGCTCGCCGGCTTGTCTAGCTACACGACCAGAGCATCCAGTTTGTTGCTCTGCAGGACCCCTTGTTTGTTTTATTCGCTTCACTATCCGAGTGAATATACCACTTGATGGCTCGGCAAAGGTACAACTGACTGTCAGAGAAGGGAGAAGGTAACGCTTACTCGTTATTATCTCAACCCTATTTTTAGCCAACCAATCCCTCTTTAGTAAATCTGTAAATGATAACCCGGAGCTGATGAGAAAGTTGAGGACTATGCAATGGCAAGCACCTGATGGTGGTATTGCTTTTGCCGCTATTGCCGGGCGTTTCTGCCGGCTGTGATAGATTTCCCTTGCTATCAGTCTTATCAGTAGATATCCTAGTATAATTACGTAGCGGGCATCCCCTTTATAAACTCTATTCTCGTAACCCTCGTACGGTAGCAGCCGCAATCTTAGCCCTGCTCGGGCCGTAGATTACCGGTAGTTCAAGTTGGGAGTATCGGTCGCTCTTGGTACGCTCACCGCTTGTCGAGCAAGGAATAATGTGGCGCAATTCTTAAAGGCGATTCAAATCTGCAATACAGTTTCTCGAAGACTAGGGCGTAGCCGAAACTGAAGGGTTGCTGATATCCCTCGACTCAACTTGATATCATCTATCCCTGCGAGATTTAAGTACAGTTGCTCTATATATACATCTTAACTTGATATCAAACATTTCGGTCCTGCTATGCTTAGGATGAGGTCTCTTATATGCTTCTTGATAATTTACATTACTTTTACATTTGAATTAAACTACTTACATAAAACTGTACTGATTTTAAATTTCAACATTGAATTATACATATGGAAGAAAGGTTTATAACTTCAATTTCATAGGTGTTAAGTCAAAATATTAGCTAAGGTATGCTAGCCTTAAAGTAGCACAGTGCTACTACAGTCTGGTCAGTGGGAGTATTGTCTACGAGCTTTTTCCCCTCTGTAATGAGGACATTCTTCCCCAGGAACTGAATGACAACTTGGGGCACAGAAAAACCACTACCGGTGGCTTAGTCATTTTTCCAGTACCTGAGTTATCCTCATTTGTTGTCCTGTGCATGCCTGTTTCGTCATGCTCCAACATCACCTCCAAGTATGCCCAATGCGGAATCCATTGCGCAGTCATCCTTGTCCCAGATTGATCGACATAATTGCCCTGCATTTCGAAAGTGGGATCATCATTTTCTACCGATAAGCGATGGTCTCGGAATGTCGCCGGGCTCTACTTTTTTTTATGCATATCAGCACCTAAAGATGAAGGTTATTCCCCCATCTTTGTTTGGGCACTTCTTCTCTTTGTTTTGGGTTTTACTTTTGTTATTCAATGGAAGGTGTATTTTTTTATTAACCCCCCAGAATATCGGCACCCTGCCAAAATGCTGTTCTTCCGCAACTACCCATCAGGTCGTGGCTATGCAGCCTATCGTGAAGGGTCTTGCAGCCTAACTGTCATTGAAATTTTATGACGGACCGTCGATCCGGCCGATCAATGTAATCGGGCGCAAAGCGCCACGTACAAAGCCCTCAGCCTTGTCCCCCTGTCCAACGGCTTTTCCTGTTAAGGCCATACCTCGTGCGGCTGAGATGCAGGTGCCATCACAATGTGTCAGATGATCATTAATTTCCACGAAAGAGGACGAGCTTTCTTAAATTAAATATGCATATTTCTTAGCAACGGAGAGATCTGCTATTGAAAGGGAGTCTAAGCTTTATGCGCGAGTGGCCAAGCATCATAGGCATACTCTTCGGTGGGCTTATGATGGCTTATCTCTCACAATCAAGTTATTGCCACGCCGTTGAGATGTAAAACGGTCTAATGCAGCCACGGGCATCCTTCTCATCAAGACCCTGTCTCCGCCCCTACGCCTTTCAGTTTTCGGCATAAAGCTGCACAAGGCGGACAGGATCTAAGCTGCATTCTTTTTAAATCATTGGCTAGTTCGTCTAGCATGATTTTCAATCAGGGTATATGCTTAAACAAAAGAAAGCCATGACACCACAAGGCCGAACTAAGGAAGAGGGGTAAACAAAGAGTGTGTTGGCCAAGAGTATTTAATAGATGAGACATACCACCCCTGAGGTCTCGCTTCTGTGACGAGCTTTTGCGATCAGTTTGCCCAACACTTTAAGTTACTTTCACCTAGCTTGCAATTCTCTTTCAAACGCTTTTTCCATGCTGCGCCGTCAGGTCCTATCCCTAGCCCTTTGGGCAGGGCAGTGTGTTGGATTCGGCACTGATCTACTACAACAGGAGAGGGGTCCAGACATGGCCGCTTTGAAGAATGCTATAGTTAATGACATCTCGCTCCCAGCTACTTCAGGAAACTTCTCGGACTTTCTCGAGAGCTCAAGTCTAGAGTCCATCGGTCTGCACGCAAGAGCAATTGAATGCGTAAATCCGGGCTGGTGTACGACCCCTAGCTGGAATCCAGAAGTCCCATGATGGCCACAAATTGCTAACGAGACGCATAGATCTTTGTAAAAGCGGCCTCGGATGCTGTCCCCCAGGCAGTGCTTGTTTCTCTAACGGTTGCTGCGAAGGCAGTTCAGAACCTTGTGGATCACGCGGCTGCTACTACAAATCCTCTCAGACCTGCTGCAGTGATGGCACAATTTGTCCCAAGGGCGCAACTTGTATCGGCGGAGGATCCTGTTGCAGCAACGGACAAATAAAGTGTGGTAGCTCTGGCTGTTACGACCCGGAGGAGTCAGTCTGCTGCGGGGGCATAGGACGACATTGTCCCAAGGGCTATGACTGTATGGAAGGTGGTGGATGCTGCCCTTCAGGTCAGAAACGTTGCGGTAATAGCAAATGCTATAACCCACGAACAGCGACTTGTTGTGAGGGGGACAACACCGTTTGGGCATGTCCCAAGGGCAACAGCTGCTGTTCAGGCGGTTACTGCGCTGATCCTCAATATCGGAAGTGTTGTGAGAAAGGCTCGTGTCTGAAGAGTGCCACATGTTGCGAGGAAGAGTGCTGTTTAGATGGTGCTTACTGTGGCTCCGATGGCCGCTGTAAGACATGTCCTGCTGCGACCAGGACTATCAGCTCCACAGATACCATAACAACGACCAAGATGAGGACTGTTCGCGTCACAACCGATATAGAGCCCGACACTGGAGACGCTCCCGAGTTTACCTGCCCACCTATGTCAGCCACCAATGATGAGGGAGAGACCCTCGAGCTTGACGAGGGCTGTACTCTTCACTATTCGGCAGGATCGCCAACAACTACTTCAGATGCGGCAGATCGTCTTCGTCGCGACGCTGAGGCGGCACCTAAGACCGGCGAAGCACCAGCCCTCTTGGCTCGACAAGCTTCCTGCAAAGCTACATCAACCTTCACGAGGACAGTATGGGAAACGGAGACGGAAACAGAGACTGGAACCCGGACTATAACAGTCCAGGGTGACCAAGGGACATTCTCTTGCCCTGCAATGGAGGTCACCAACGATGTTGGAGATGTGTTGGCTCTTGATGAGGAATGCGCCTTGTCATTCTCTCTAGCTGAGCCTACGAGCACAGAGAGTGGTGAAGCCACGGCAAGACCCACGGCCTCGGCTGCTGCGGGCGGCGATAGTGGTAGTAATAATGCTGGCTCGGTTAATGGGGTTCGCGTATCAACAACTATGGGTGTCGTTGGTGTCATTCTCCTATGGCTCATGCTCTAAACGCATGCAGTCTTGTTATCGAATTTTATTTGCTAGGTATCTTGGAGGAATAATGGGTTTAGCTTAATATCCGAAGAAGTGTGAGCGTAATTGTGATAACTTATTGAGTAGTCTATTTCATCAAAGCTACGTGAATTGACTCTCGTTTCATTCAAACGTACACATGATGCGAGTGCTTCTATGGCGATACCAGAACTTGTAAGTTTCTTTAACCATAAGTTGGACTTCGGTTTAGTTCCACAACTGGCTAGAGGCGAAACCCCTTCTATTCTTCCACTTCATCCTAGTCTAAAATACCATGCACAGATCACGAATTCTTTCAGTCTATGAAGTCTTGTTCACTGATATTATAGTAAGTAAGCCACCCAAAGAGAAGTGATTTTTGAAAACCAGAAAGTGTATGATGTCGAGCACAGCGACACAGACCTATAAGACCATTGAGACAGGAGCCCACACCCCAGGCACGGGAGAGATCCACCTGAGGAAGAAGCTCGCTGAAGGGTCTTTTGGGTTTGTGACTTATCTCTGGAATGTTAGCACTAAAGACGGCTATATTATAAAAATATATAATTTAAGAACGCAGGTTAATTAGTGTATATAGGAGCGGGAAGTTAATATTATAAGCCTAATTTTATATATTTATATATTACTTATTTATTTATAACTTTCTTTTAATAACTTAATAGTAATATATTATAAAAGCTATTAAGTTATTTTTATACTTATAATTTAAATTATATTTTAAATATATATTATATAAGTCTTTTAATAACTAATATAGTTAATAAGTAAGCGCTATAAATAAGTAAGTATTATATTTTTCCCTTTTATATTTAACTTTTTATTTAATTAGATAATTCTTAATAATTAATAATATTATAACTTCTAATTAAAGCTAAAGCCTTTTTAGCTCTTTAAGCCCTTTAAAATAATTTAAAATTAAATACTTAATATATTATAAAAATATATAAGATTAATAAGAGGCGATTATATTATTACTAAAATAATATTTAATTGTAATATAATTTTATTTTAAACTCGCAGAAATTATTTAATTAAGAAAAAAATATTATAATCTAATTTATTTTTAACTTAAATTCATAAGAATTTTCTTTTTAATTATATTTTATAAAAAAAATAGCTAATTTTTTACTTATAAACTGCGATATATCTCTTATTAGTAAATACTAGGCTTATAACTTTATAAAGTAATTATTAAAGCTAAAAATATATTATTTTAAATATATAATTATTAAAGAGCTAAAAATAAAAATTCTATTATTATTTATAGCTAATTTAGGCTTATATAAAATATAATTATAAAATATAATATTTAATTAAATAATATTTAAAACTTTAATAAAACTGGCTTTATAATAGGTCTTATAATATTAGAAGAAATAATTATTATAAATTTAAATAAATAAAAAAAACTTAAATTAATATAACTAAAAAATTAAAAATAAATTACTATAATTTAAGTAATTAATATAAAAAGTTAATTAATTATACTATTTATTATTATTATAAGCTAATATTACTTTATAGATTAGTATTAAAAATATAACTTTTTAGGTAATTAAATTATTATAATAAATAAAAATAAATAATTAATTAATTAATTAGGTTTTAAATAGCTAAAATATTTTAATTAAGCTATAAAAAGGTAATTAAATACTTATTATTATTATTTAATTCTTAATAATTATAAAAGCTATTACTTTATTAATTTCGAGATATATTATAATAAAATACAATTATTTCGCTTTATATATTTACTTATATATCTTATTTATTTTAGCCTTTTAATATTAAATGCTTTAAGCTATTTAAATATATATATAATAAATAAATAAAATATTTAATTAAATATTTTATAACTTATATTTTAAAAATTAAGTTTTATTTTATATTTTATATTATTTTTAAAGCTATTTTTATAAAAAGTAATATATAAGGGGGTTTTAAAAGAGCTAAATTTTTTTTTTTTTTTAATTTAAAAATTATAATTTTAAAGCTTAATATATAGCTATAAACTTTAATACCTCCTAAGAAAGGTATTAAATTTTAAATTTTTTAAGTTTTAAAAACTTTAAAAATAGTAATTAAGGCCTAATTTTAATTTAAATACCTTAAAAAATAAATTAAAAGATATTATAATAGCTCTTTATATAAGGGGCTAAACTTAAATAGTATCTTATAATAAGTAGCCTTATATTAAGCTATTTAAGACTAAAAAGAAAAAAAAAAAAGAAAAATTTATAATAAGTTTGCCGCAAAGAGTTTTTACTTTTATATAATAATTAATATATTTACTTAATTATAGTTTTACTAGGTAGCTAAGTTAATACGGGGTAGTTATAGCTTAGCTATTATAGTAAAAGCTAGGGCCCTAATATAATATAGCTATTAATATTACCCCCTTGTTTTAAATTATAGCTCCTAAGTCTTAAATTTATAGCAAACCTATCTGCGGTTTTATATAACTCCTAATAAGGCTATATAGCCTTACTTTCTTAATTATATAAAGCTTTAAAATTCTATTTAAATAAATAGGCATAATAAATTAGAGCTTATATATAAGCCACTTTTATACTTATAAAGGAATTTTCTTTTTTTTTTATAACTTACTTTTTTTTTTCTTTTTATTATTAACCTTATATTTTATTAGTTTCCCTTTTAGCCCTGCCTTTATTATAGCTTTTTTAAGCTTTATTTATTAACCTATTAATAAATATTAATAATATTATACCTTACTATTATTTTTACTTATATGCGCTTATTACCTTTATTAATTTCTAAGTCTCTTTTTTTTTACCCTTATATTTTATAATTTTTAATATTATATTTTCCTTTCTTAAGTCTTTAAGCTTTTTCTTTATATATATTTTATTACACCTTATT
>JAREIL010000030.1:5000-7500 GCA_030142105.1 Fusarium sp. FL617 | reverse complement strand
CGACACGGGGAGGTAGTGACAATAAATACTGATACAGGGCTCTTTTGGGTCTTGTAATTGGAATGAGTACAATTTAAATCCCTTAACGAGGAACAATTGGAGGGCAAGTCTGGTGCCAGCAGCCGCGGTAATTCCAGCTACAATAGCGTATATTAAAGTTGTTGTGGTTAAAAAGCTCGTAGTTGAACCTTGGGCCTGGCTGGCCGGTCCGCCTCACCGCGTGTACTGGTCCGGCCGGGCCTTTCCCTCTGTGGAACCCCATGCCCTTCACTGGGTGTGGTGGGGAAACAGGACTTTTACTGTGAAAAAATTAGAGTGCTCCAGGCAGGCCTATGCTCGAATACATTAGCATGGAATAATAGAATAGGACGTGTGGTTCTATTTTGTTGGTTTCTAGGACCGCCGTAATGATTAATAGGGACAGTCGGGGGCATCAGTATTCAATTGTCAGAGGTGAAATTCTTGGATTTATTGAAGACTAACTACTGCGAAAGCATTTGCCAAGGATGTTTTCATTAATCAGGAACGAAAGTTAGGGGATCGAAGACGATCAGATACCGTCGTAGTCTTAACCATAAACTATGCCGACTAGGGATCGGACGGTGTTATTTTTTGACCCGTTCGGCACCTTACGAGAAATCAAAGTGCTTGGGCTCCAGGGTGAGTATGGTCGCAAGGCTGAAACTTAAAGAAATTGACGGAAGGGCACCACCAGGGGTGGAGCCTGCGGCTTAATTTGACTCAACACGGGGAAACTCACCAGGTCCAGACACAATGAGGATTGACAGATTGAGAGCTCTTTCTTGATTTTGTGGGTGGTGGTGCATGGCCGTTCTTAGTTGGTGGAGTGATTTGTCTGCTTAATTGCGATAACGAACGAGACCTTAACCTGCTAAATAGCCCGTATTGCTTTGGCAGTACGCTGGCTTCTTAGAGTGACTATCGGCTCAAGCCGATGGAAGTTTGAGGCAATAACAGGTCTGTGATGCCCTTAGATGTTCTGGGCCGCACGCGCGCTACACTGACGGAGCCAGCGAGTACTTCCTTGTCCGAAAGGTCCGGGTAATCTTGTTAAACTCCGTCGTGCTGGGGATAGAGCATTGCAATTATTGCTCTTCAACGAGTAATCCCTAGTAAGCGCAAGTCATCAGCTTGCGTTGATTACGTCCCTGCCCTTTGTACACACCGCCCGTCGCTACTACCGATTGAATGGCTCAGTGAGGCGTCCGGACTGGCCCAGAGAGGTGGGCAACTACCACTCAGGGCCGGAAAGTTCTCCAAACTCGGTCATTTAGAGGAAGTAAAAGTCGTAACAAGGTCTCCGTTGGTGAACCAGCGGAGGGATCATTACCGAGTTTACAACTCCCAAACCCCTGTGAACATACCTTATTGTTGCCTCGGCGGATCAGCCCGCGCCCCGTAAAACTGGACGGCCCGCCAGAGGACCCAAAACTCTATTGTATTTAGTGTATCTTCTGAGTAACACAAACAAATAAATCAAAACTTTCAACAACGGATCTCTTGGTTCTGGCATCGATGAAGAACGCAGCAAAATGCGATAAGTAATGTGAATTGCAGAATTCAGTGAATCATCGAATCTTTGAACGCACATTGCGCCCGCCAGTATTCTGGCGGGCATGCCTGTTCGAGCGTCATTTCAACCCTCAAACCCCCGGGTTTGGTGTTGGGGATCGGGCTGCTAGTCAGCCCGGCCCCGAAATCTAGTGGCGGTCACGCTGCAGCTTCCATTGCGTAGTAGATAACACCTCGCAACTGGTACGCGGCGCGGCCAAGCCGTTAAACCCCCAACTTCTGAATGTTGACCTCGGATCAGGTAGGAATACCCGCTGAACTTAAGCATATCAATAAGCGGAGGAAAAGAAACCAACAGGGATTGCCCTAGTAACGGCGAGTGAAGCGGCAACAGCTCAAATTTGAAATCTGGCTCTCGGGCCCGAGTTGTAATTTGTAGAGGATGTTTTTGATGCGGTGCCTTCCGAGTTCCCTGGAACGGGACGCCATAGAGGGTGAGAGCCCCGTCTGGTTGGATGCCAAATCTCTGTAAAACTCCTTCAACGAGTCGAGTAGTTTGGGAATGCTGCTCTAAATGGGAGGTATATGTCTTCTAAAGCTAAATACCGGCCAGAGACCGATAGCGCACAAGTAGAGTGATCGAAAGATGAAAAGCACTTTGAAAAGAGAGTTAAAAAGTACGTGAAATTGTTGAAAGGGAAGCGTTTATGACCAGACTTGGGCTTGGTTAATCATCTGGGGTTCTCCCCAGTGCACTTTTCCAGTCCAGGCCAGCATCAGTTTTCCCCGGGGGATAAAGACTTTGGGAATGTGGCTCTCCTCGGAGAGTGTTATAGCCCATTGTGTAATACCCTGGGGGGGACTGAGGTTCGCGCATCTGCAAGGATGCTGGCGTAATGGTCATCAATGACCCGTCTTGAAACACGGACCAAGGAGTCGTCTTCGTATGCGAGTGTTCGGGTGTCAA